>JAANSP010001299.1:0-15951 GCA_036850745.1 Homidia socia
TTATCAATGAGATGATGGATATCTTGCCATGTAAAAAAATATTTAAAAAATATATATCCTGAAAACATTAGTCCATATTCTTAGCTTTCCATTTTGCAAATACACACGCTATATGGTGAAATATAATTTGCTATTAGATGAGAAGTGGAAGGTTGTGCGAAGTTTTCTTTCTCCATCTTTGACAACGGGAAAAATACGGAATATGAGTGTTGGAATGACAGAATCAATTGAAAATTGGATGGGAACAGTTATAGAGAAGATAGAAAATGGCGAACCTTTTTCCCCAAAGAAGTAAGAAAACGAATGGTTGGAAAATGCCTAGTCTGATTCAAAAATAATAAGTTTAGTGGAAGGAATCATTCACACCTACATACTTACAAAATGCCATATGTACTTTATGATTTTAGATTGTATACGGCTTTAACATGCGACGTCATTGCTCGCTGCGGTTTTGGAACCAAGTTGAATTCTCTTCATGACCCAAATGACATTTTTGTTCAAAATATCAAGAGTCTTGCCTTAGAGGACCATGATATAAATTGGCTGCTGACAGTTTCTCGTGAGTAAAGCCCAAGATAACATATTAAAAATAAAATGTGCCTAAAACAATGCTCATTGCTTTTGCGAATATTCAATTAAACTAGATCGTTATTTTCATTCTTTCAGAAATGTTTCCAGCTTTGTCTAGATTTGCACCAGTCTTTCCACTGGAATCCTTAGGTTTTCTCCGTGATGTTATAATCAATGTGATGAATATGAGGAAACAAAACAATGTGAAAGTCAATGACTTTGTGGACAGTTTAAATGATATGACTGATAACCTAGAGACTGCAGAGTACAGAAAGTTGGGAATAACTAAAAATACTGTGATGTCTCAGGCGTTAATATTCTTTATCGCAGGTAATAAAATGAATGCCCACTATTATGTATGTGTGTATTATATAGAGCTGCAACTAAATCTATTAATTATTGTATTAGCGGTACCAATAATGGGATTATTAATTAGCAAGCGTAAAATATAATTTTCCTTTACAGGCTTCGAAACAACTGCGGCAACCCTAACATATTTAACCTACAACTTGGCTACACACCCAGACATTCAAGACAAACTTGTGGCTGAAGTGGATGCCTACTTGGCTCGTCACGATGGGAAGATTCAACATGAAACTATTGGAGAGTTGGTTTATATGTCTGCTTGTATTCAGGAATCCTTGCGAATGTATGCGCCATTGACTCGTGTTGAACGAGTGTGTAACAAAGATTGGTACCATGAGCCAACTGGATTGCACATTCCTAAAGGTGTGACGATTCAAGTGCCTGTTCATGCAATACATTATGACGAAGACTACTATCCCGAACCACACGCTTTCAAGTACAAAATTTTGATCCATTTCATGGCTTCATTTTTACAATTTCAATATAAAGTTTTACCCAAGTTTTACCAAGTCCTTTTAATTCTTACTTTCAGACCAGAGAGATTTCTTGCTGAAAACAAAGACCAGATTAAAACGTATGCCTTCCTTAGTTTTGGAGCTGGAAACCACAATTGTATTGGAATGCGCTTTGCTAAAGAGGAAATACTTTTGACGGTAGCGAACGTTCTGAAAAACTTTACTAGCCTTTCTTAGTTTTGGAGCTGGAAACCACAATTGTATTGGAATGCGCTTTGCTAAAGAGGAAATACTTTTGACGGTAGCGAACGTTCTGAAAAACTTTACTTTCAAGCCAAATTCTGGCACAAAGATCAAATTCCAACCTGGCCGCACTTTTGTCTTTGCCTCTGAGCCATTTACTGTGGATGCAATCAGACGAGTAAAGTAAAAGATTTAACATGCTTGCTTCCCCTGTTGTTGACATATTAGACAATGTCAGGGTTTCAGAGTTTAATAAATTGAGCTGAATTTTCAAGTAAAATCATGTTTACCATTATTTTGTAGTATCCTTCAGCAGGCATAGCTATCAATTTTATTTTCATACGTTGCAGGGGTCTGTGCTTTGTATTAATGCATTCTACAGTTATCTGCCAATTGCCTAAAGATGTTTCATAAAACGCAATATACTTCATTGTTTACCACACGTGCGAGCGTTCTATTCCGAGTGTTCAAACAATGCTGGACATTGGACCAGGCAATTTCAGTTTGGCCATTATTTTTGTTCTAATAATTAAACAAAAATGATATAATGTAGAGCTCTGATAATTCATTGTTTACCGCACGTGCGAGCGTTCTATTCCGAGTGTTCAAACAATGCTGGACATTGGACCAGGCAATTTCAGTTTGGCCATTATTTTTGTTCTAATAATTAAACAAAAATGAAATAATGTAGAGCTCTGCTTTCAGCTTTGTATTACGTGTACTACTACTGCTCTATGTAAACACACAGGGGGAGAATCAAAAGTGCTTTCTAGTAAACAACGATAAAATATGGACTTCCGTTTCATAAACTGCTGAAAGCGAAAGCAGCAGCAAATAAGGGATCAGAAAAATATAATATATGAACGCCGACATTGTGTTGTTTTTTGCTGTTGTGTATCATATGCCACAGGTATCATTTAATGACATCGTCAATCGTCAACAAGGTACGGTTATTATATCAATATAAGGATAAAAATATAATATGTAGTACATCAAGTTGACAAGACCAATATACATATTATTATATAAGACCACTACATAATCCTTTTGTTAGTCTATCTGTTCAACGTCGGCGGAGGTATCAATTTCATTATCGTCATCATCATGATCATCAACATCGCTAGGCAATAAGATGAAGCAAACAAAAAAAATTTAATGACATCGTCAATCGTCAACAAGGTACGGTTATTATATCAATATAAGGATAAAAATATAATATGTAGTACATCAAGTTGACAAGACCAATATACATATTATTATATAAGACCAATACATTTTGTTAGTCTATCTGTTCAACGTCGGCGGAGGTATCAATTTCATTATCGTCATCATCATCATCATCATCAACATCGCTAGGCAATAAGATGAAGCAAACAAAAAAGACGCGTAGATTGCCTACATTTCGTGTGTATTTCCATCTTCTTGCCACAACCGTCACAACCGCACCACTGGCATCGTGACATGGCTACTGGGCATTATTCAGGAGCTGAGCGAGACACTAACAACGCGGTAATAGTACAGGCAATAGCAGAGAACTGCCTTACCCTCATTTTACCTCTTGCAAACATAATATCATGTATGCAAACTTCCTTTTCCCGTGCTTGTTACCACCATCATACACAATGGTTTCCCATCCTATTTACTTTTCCAATAGAAATGTGTCTCCCACCTGGGATCGATTTGCTTTATTTACACAAACTCCCGCAGGCAAGCATTCTCGACAAATTTAACCTACCACCATTACATCGCTTCTCTGCTTTCATATTCACACGATACTACCGCAGTTAAAATGTGTTTATCCTTCCGCTGGTGGACAGACAAGATTGTATAATGTCAAGTCTTCACTTTCATAAATAGGCACACGGAAATAATAGTTTACGAAGCAGCAGACGAGCACCACTACTCTCCAAGTACAAAACTTTGCTGTTGTTGTTATTGAATCCATTGCTTCAACTTTCATTAGAATGTTAAATAAATGTACAAAAATATATTCCAGTGAATCTTCTAGCGTAGCAAGCTTGTGTGCTCCTCTGATGGTTTCTTTATCACATTATTGTACCATTCCAACTACAGCAACAATACAACCGGTGTCATTATCCTAGTATTTCTTTCAGACTTTTTTTGCCTCTACTACAATAACCAAATTTTAATAGTAGCTGGCAATATGCGCAGATAGTGTCGTCTCGTCTGGCATTTGAGAGGTGAAAATGACAATAATAAGCAAGCCAAGTTTAACGGGAAATCACAGCGAGAACATTACAAGGAGAGACTTGTTGTTATATGTAAAGCTGCTAGAAATGCACACTCTGTTTGGAGAATAATGACAATGAAGCATTGTGTACAGTGGAGATAATGAAGGACTGGGATATGTATACTCTTGCAAGAAGTGAAAGTACAAAAAAGTCTACTGGAGAAAGCAGGAAAATAGCGTGTCAGCATTTTTAACATTATTAGACTGCAATCAAAAAGGCAGCAGTAACAGGAGCAACATTATCGTCTATATACTTAATTTTGCAGCGTGCCAAGCTACTGCAATATAATAACGATATCGGGAAAAGTGTTGAAAACTCTGAGGCAGAAGGTCGAAAGGTAAGCAAAAACAGCACAAACACACGTACATATGTACATACACCAAATGTTGCAAAGAACAGGGAAAATGTATAAATATGCTCAATAATATACCTCTCTACATTATTACCCACAACTATTGTGATCGGCAAACTTTTTTTTCTTATTATCATTTTATTATTGTAACATATATTTCACGTAATATGTATGACATGACTGCCTTTTCTTCCCATGTACCATTTTAGCTACATAGAAAACACTAATGCCAAAATAATAAAATATGCACGTTTCTCTTTTCACAAACACAAATTCCCAGAATACTACGTACCAGACCTCGACGAGTGCTCTTAGTGGTTTGATTTTTTTCTCTGTTGTTTGGCCTCGATCCACAAAGTCAGGTTCTATGTCAGTCCTTCATTTAATTTGCTCATCCACCCACAACGTCAAGTCTTTTGAAAACACGACAAGTTTCAGTGTCAATTACCACGAGTACCACAGACGAAGATTATGAGCCAATAACAATAATAATTATTATTTTATCATGCCATCAGATCACATTACGGAACTGAGTTGATGGTGAAAGAAGAAAGCGAAGGACAGACTAATTCACAAACAATCAAACTGTTCCATCTTTGTAGAAACCATTCAGTGCATGGCACTGGAAAATAATTCAAATGCATAGTATCTAAACATAATAATATATTATTTTCGATTAAAACAAATAATAAGCTCCGGTAAAACGTATGCTTGGTTTTAAGTGAGAGTGACGTTTCGTATCCAATATTTCCATGTCAGAATTAGTGAGCAAAATGATTGTCTTGTCAGGAAGCTGCGTAACTTGTTACGAAAACGAGGTCAAAGGATGATCAAACTTTGAAAGAAATGTGTCGTATTGCAGGTGTGTGGAATAAACTTTGCTAACTCTAATGTATACTTTTGCAGAAAAATGAGTATCAACCTGGACAACTTTGAAGTGGATGAGTTTGCAAGAGACACGCCATTTGTTCTCACGAGCCCAACCTCACTGCAAGCTTGCTCTGAACTCGACGTTGAGGTTAATACCTATCTCTTTTTTCTCACACGTTTGAGTTAACCAAAAATCATGTTTCCATCTTTCTAAAGAAATGATTGTAAAAATATTTTAGTTTTAGTTCTAATAAATGATTACTGCGACCATGAGATTCTTAATGTGATTAAAATTATTTTTTTCTGACTTTAACTAAACAGCCTATTGAGCTAGTATACAAAAGTTTGGAACACTTTGAAGAAACATGTTGTCATCTTCCTCTATCCCACGTGTATCGAATTTATGAAGAAGCCGAAACAGAACGCCAAGGCAAGTCAACAAAACTTTCACCTTCATTAAAAACCCTTTCTGTCGTCATTTATTGGATTTATTGAGAAAAGATTATATAACTCAGCAAAAAGCCACACCATTGACATAATTTTATTTACGTTGTACCTATTTGCAATGCTCAGCCAAACTGGTACAGTGCCGAGAGCGGAGAAAAGCAATTCTACACCACAATATGAGAGTAACCAAATACAACAATAACAACGCAGTTCCGGTAACATCAAACTACAAGAGCAGTAGCAACAACAATAGTGCAATGAAAAAGAAAAAGTCTGCGTCGGCAACATCCGTGAACAAAGTGAACTTCCAGCGGAACGATTTACAGTCAACCAGAAGCGCATCTACGTCAAGGGACAATAATAACAGTCGAAAAAATAACATTCGAGCCTCCTCAAATTATTGCACATCTGACACAGAGTCAAATGAGGGAACTTTACATTTCACTGGGAATTGTGACAATTGTGACATTCCTATTTCATCCAGAAGTGTACCTGATCTCAGAGGGAATTTGGATTTCCGCAAAGTTGCTGGCTCAGCATGGAGTCCAAGACATTACTGTCTCTGCCATTTGGATCTACGAGATCAAGATATTCTTACAGAGTATTTCAAAAGGTTTGTAATGCCACTCAATAAATATGTGCTTGCTTATAGTGTCAAGGTCATTTTTACACAAAATAGGAACATAAACTTTTTATAGAGAAAAAAACCCACGCAAGTCTCTCTATTATTAGCTATGCTTGAAAATTATGTTGTCACTGTCATAATTTATGATAGTACCTAGAAATCTGCAGAAAAGCTACATGTTATGTAGCTTGTTTGTGAATAATATTCCCGGTATACTGATGTTTATGTGAAAATAAACAGGTACGATGACATACTTTCATCCACCCCAATGTCTGAGGAGGACAGGAAAATTTTGGAAAGATTAATACTGAAAAGAGCAAAAATGTTGGAGTGGGAAAAGCAATCTCAGGACCTCCGTGATATACTAGAAGTGGATAGAATGAAAAAATGCAGGGTAAGAAAATGATGGACAGTGGTTACATGTTATAAGAACCAAAATAAAAATAGTACATGTCCATAATATATAAGTTCTGATACGGGCTAGAGCTTCATTTTCAATTACCCGACACATTCTTTACATTTTGAAGGCAAGCCAAATTCTTGCGCAACAGTGGAAGGACAAACTTTCAGAGAAAAGACGGATGGAAAATCTTGAAAATCACAGGCGGTATGTAAAAATGCAGGAGAAATTGCAACAACAACAAAAGGAACTCGAAAGATATCTGGATGAAAGAGACAAACGGATTCAACGATATTTGGAGGACATTAGTTTTAAAAAGGTATTTCAAAGTAAACAATTTAATTGTTTAATGCCATTTCGGTTAATAGGATTATGTAAAGGGGGGCACGTTTTTATTCGCATATTTTGGATATACTCGGTACTCCTTTAATATAACATACATAAAGCGTTAACCAACGTTTATTTCACGCCCTGTAAAATAATGTAGAAGCGTGGTCTTTTGGAGAAACAAAGATTAGAAGCATTGAGACAACTCGAGGTTTCAAAGGCAATAGAGAGACTACTTGACGAAGATAAACAGAGGCGGCAGTCGATGCGAGATAGGTTGCAAAAACGTATGACGGATGCTGAAATCAGGAAGCGGAGAAGAGAACAGGATTATTGGAGGGTTTGTGCAGTATACAATCTCAAGTTTCCCTGTTTTTCGTTCCACTTCTTATACTTTTCATATTATTTCAGCTTTTATTAATACAAATCTATTATCCCACATCTGGCTAGTCCATTTTAGCCAAATGAGCACAAAAAATCACTTATCTTTTCTCGTTTCCTCTCATGTTTGTCCTATTTGAGTGTATGTTAACTTTTATTCAATTGCTTGCAGCATGTCTCTGAAATGAATCGGTTGGAGGACATCAAACGTGCCTTGAAATTGGAAAAGATTGAACAACAGGCACGAGCATCTGTGGAAGAGCTCCGTCATCAGATTGAGGAAAAGGAACATCGGGCAAAACTCAATCAACTTCGCAATCTCCAAATTAGAGACAAGGCAATTGAGTCTGGTTCCGGGAGACATCAGCAGGCCATTGAAAAGGCTCGTAGATTACATGAAGAACTTATTCGGGGTTTTGAGGATTGGAATAAACGGGCTTTGGAGCTGCACATTGCATCTCAGGAAAGAGCTGGGCTGAAACACATCGAGGAAGTAAACCGACGACGGGCTCGTGCGGCAAGTGAGAGAATTCTTAGAGAGGAGCGAACTACAGAGATGCTCAAAAGAGTTCACGAGATGGAGGAAAGGAGGAAAGAGCTAATGAAAAGTGTGATTCAATCCAAGGACATGAAAAGTGCACGCTATAAAGCGGAGAAAGAACGGTCAATTAACATTTCCAGAATTAGAGCACAACATGCAGCAGAGCTGAGACAAAAACTCAAGGAGCAGTTGAATCCAGAAACGTTTGATAAAAAAGCGGCACGGGCGGAAATGGAGCTGAGGGTTTTGAAAAAATCAGAGGCGCCCAGTTTTACTGTGCGGTTTAATCCAAAGTTACTTACTAAAAGGNCAGCAGAGCTGAGACAAAAACTCAAGGAGCAGTTGAATCCAGAAACGTTTGATAAAAAAGCGGCACGGGCAGAAATGGAGCTGAGGGTTTTGAAAAAATCAGAAGCACCCAGTTTCACTGTGCGATTTAATCCAAAGTTACTTACTAAAAGGTGTTCATGTAGAAATTATTATCACGGTAGAAATATTTTTAAAAATAATGGAAATTGCTGTGGGGGTGGCGGTGGTTTCAAAACAAAGTGTTGCAACGGAAAAGACAAGAAAAAGTCAATGCCGGCAATTTAGAGAGAAAAGTTTTACTGTGCGATTTAATCCAAAGTTACTTACTAAAAGGTGTTCATGTAGAAATTACTATCACGGTAGAAATATTTTTAAAAATAATGGAAATTGCTGTGGGGGTGGCGGTGGTTTCAAATCAAAGTGTTGCAACGGAAAAGACAAGAAAAAGTCAATGCCGGCAATTTAGAGATGAAATGCGAAGCGATTTTGAAGGAATTCACGATATCTCTTGTTCTCAATGTAATAATACTATTGCTATTTATTAGTATGTTATCTCAATTTGTTTTTGGTTTGTCATAAAATAAACTATAAATTGAACATGTCAGGTCAACTCCTTTCATTTCACTAGATTCAAAAGAGAAAAGTCACTGGATTTTGTTCAGCTTCCAGCAACGGAAAAGACAAGAAAAAGTCAATGCCGGCAATTTAGAGATGAAATGTGAAGCGATTTTGAAGGAATTCACGATATATCTTGTTCTCAGTGTAATAATACTATTGCTATTTATTAGCATGTTATCTCAATTTGTTTTTTGGTTTGTCATAAAATAAACTATAAATTGAACATGTCAGGTCAACTCCTTTCATTTCACTAGATTCAAAAGAGAAAAGTCACTGGATTTTGTTCAGCTTCCAATGTTGAGTAATACTGGCAGGTTTGCATTTTTCGAATTTCACAGCTTTGTCAAAGCTGCAAACATACACACTAGATTCAAAAGAAAAAAATCACTGGATTTTGTTCAGCTTCCAATGTTGAGTAATACTAGCAGGTTTGCATTTTTCAAATTTCACAACTTTATCAAAACTGCAAACATACAAGCATTATAATTAGAAAAACAGAAACTATCTACAAAAGACATTGATTTGCAGAATTAACTTTGAGATAGATTCAAATTACCTGGCTGTTTGTAAGCATCTCTTGTTCAAAGTGTTAAAAATGACAAATGTGTGCGGAGTACTTTGTTTTTTGAATTCCCATGCATTATATGCATGTGCGTTATTTTTCAGCGTTGATGTTACAGAGTTGAACTCATTAGCCAACGGTTTCAATCCGTACCCTCTACTGGTATCTGTATGAAGTCAAACGTATTTAATTTTATATGCCAATGAAATCAATACACAACTTGACTATAGAAAAATGACAAATGTGTGCGGAGTACTTTGTTTTTTGAATTCCCATGCATTATACGCATGTGCGTTATTTTTCAGCGTTGATGTTACAGAGTTGAATTCATTAGCCAACGGTTTCAATCCGTACCCTCTACTGGTATCTACGAAGTCAAACGTATTTAATTTTATATGCCAATGAAATCAATACACAACTTGACTATAGAAAATGGTCGAACAGTGTGCTAATCAATATCAATTAACAAAAAAAATTTCAAATTTTTAGCCCATGATATCCCCTTCAACACTCACCAAATTTGTTAACCTCCCAAAGTTGACTTGCACTATCAGAAAATTTCTTCAAGACCACGGATCCTGGAGACAAAAACCCGTTACGAGCTGTCAAGTACTTTAAAAAATTCAAAATAATGCTTATTACAGATTGTGGTTTTATGCATAAATACAATGATACTTTAAAGTTATGTCATTTACCAGTTGGTTTGATGCACTTTCAACAGAGTACAGTCCATCTAAAAGATTATTTGCAGATTGAGATCGAGCTATTCGCTGTGCTTCTACTCTTTTCAAATATTCATAATCATCGGAACAGTTAACAAATTGAAGTAGAAAAAGTACAACCAACAGCTTGGAATATATTACTGATTGCATGTTTCCAGTATTTACGAAAAAAATAATACAAGAAAAAATACAAGGTACGTATTGAAAAAATAATCAAGAGATTTTAAAACACAATTCAGTTTTTATTCTATTTAAAAGTTTTTGGCCAAAAAGGAAATTGCATATAAAAAAGGATGTTCCGCTGTAAATTGAAAAGTCAAAACAGAATTGAGGTTTTCAAATGAATTTTAGTCGAATTGACCTTATAGTAGACAATTTATTGTGGTAAGTCATACATCTTGCGGTTTCAGTTATTGAAAAACGTACATGTAAAAACTCTCAGCATCCTTGTAAATCCCACTGATATCATGGGACGGGACACTACTTGTTTACGTAACTTAACCAACACAGAAATTTGGAGTGTAGTAGTCCAAGAATTCCATTGGTGCGGTTAAAATAGTTCATGAGGTCTGTAAACATAAGACAGAACTTTTATTCGATAACGATGAATGCAAATTATTGTTGTGAAAATGCATAACATTTGCTAAATAATAAAATCCTCTCCCAATAGTTTAGATTTATTATTTTGTTTTACCGAAATATCAACAGATACCGCTCCAATTTGGTCATTCCAATTTTAATGGAGATCTAAATAAATTACAAATCATTTAAATTATGCTGGGGTAATGCACAAACTATTCTGAGATGTACATGGCAAAAAATGTGAAATGCAATTAATGTAGTTCGAATATACTAACGTTTAATACTAGAGCAATGATTAGTAGAAAAGCCAATGCTATCGCATTGTCTATTAAAATATAGAATTCAACATCATGACATCCTTGGGACCATATCATTTCACTTGCATTGAAAAACTCCCGGTCCCGATCCCAGCAATTATGGAGCGTTTCCTTTTAAAACGTAGTGCAATTCATGTTATTAGTAAATTGTTAAGATACAAAAACAGGAGAACTTACATTTTTCGAAGATTGGCTGCAGCAAGATAATGGCAATGGAAAATGGGGTTCCTGTAGATCATATAAGCCAACAGTATTCCTATTTTCTTTATCGATTTCAATTAAGATACAAAAACAGGAGAACTTACATTTTTCGAAGATTGGCTACAGCAAGATAATGGCAATGGAAAATGGGTTTCCTGTATATCATATAAGCCAACAGTATTCCTATTTTCTTTATCGATTTCATGTAAGAGTAGCCAATCTGTCTGGTTATGATAGCCGCAACATTTTCTCTGCAAAGTAGTAGTACAAACCTTTTGATTACTATAATCATTTTTGGATTGTAAACTTTCAGCAAGACACCTACGGTAAATTGTGTCTTGATTCCATTCTAACGCATTTTTTGTTCGTTCAAATTTTTAATTCTCACCCTCGTTTGTGTGTCCTGCCATGATGTTGAAATTCTAGAAATATTTCCTTTTGTCAATTCGCTTTTCATGCTTGATGAAAGCTCATTAAAAAATAAATAAAATCCAGCTGGCAAAGCTATCAGGAAAATCAAATACTGGAAACTATTCAAAGCCATTATAAATCGACACTGTTGAACAAAAGATGTGAAAAGACCTACGTCGCGTATCATTATTATTCTAACCAAACAATTATGATAGCCTAGCAGAGGAAAATTTTTGAAATCAAAAGTAAAAATTACCGCATTTTTAACCTTTTGATTTTGCATATACTTCATTTTTATCATAACAAAGATTATTGCTATCCCCGTAAGTAGAATCTCGCAAGCTAAGCCAACTTGCAACCACGGTCTAAGAATTTTTGTACTGAAAGTCTTGCTCTTATCCAGGGCAAGTCTTGCAAACATGTCGTAAAATCCTCCCCACGTTAACTGAATATTGTACAAAAAATATGATTTTTAGAGTAGGCATAGGACTTTTTAATGTAACTTTTGAGTAGCGTAATTAATATTTGTGCTATTATTTGTGTAGCATACCAGCAATGAAAAAAATAATATCCAAATGACCATCCTTTTTCTTCTAATGTTTGATGATACTCGACGCAAATTTTCTGCAACTTTTTCATCATCATCGGGAAAGCCTGTTGGTTTAGGACATGGTTTCCCGAACATGGCTAATTCTGTAGATAGCAGAGTTGGTTCCCAGTGTTTGCCAGCAGCGTTTTCAGGATTATTTTCATTTGAACTATCGTCATTGTCGGCCATCTTTGTAGCGGCAATTATTTCATCTTGCAAGGCTAAGTCAAGGCAGTTTAATGAATTCGCCAGGGTCTCATGAATACCCGCAGTGCGAGTGTCACCCGCTTCTGTTGATTGAAGCTGAGTGGAATTAGAGTCCGCGTCTGTCGGCACAAGAACTACAGTATGTTTATTTGCACGTTTTGGAATTTTACTTTTCTTTTTCTTCCGTTTGCATTCAAAACATGGATGTTTATCAGACGATTTAGAAGGCATCGTGAAAACTCAGATGCAACGATGATATCGTTACGTCAAGGAGGATACATTTTTTAACCTCCCAGACGTTATTTATGAAAAATGTACACTAATACTGCTTGGATCCATATAATAGCTCAAACTCCAACTTGCTCATTACATTATACAACAAGATCTCTGCTTAGCCAAGCAACATATCCATAACAATGTTGTTCCTACCTCAGCCTAACACTATGTGACAGTGCAGCTTTGTGCAATATTTTGTGTTGAACTCAATGGTTATGCTACTGCTTGAACAAAGAAATGATTAGCCACATTGTATTGTATGTATTCAATTGACAATTTAATCAGTCATTTATTATTATCGTGTGAGGATTGAGGATATAAAATATTTTTTTTAATCTAATGTGTATTTGACATTATTAACTAATTTTACTTCCTTCCCCCTATAAACCAACTGCGACACCTTCCTTTCCCTGCTGGACCAGATTTTTTTACATGGCAAAATCCACAGCAGTCACCAACTGGCGCCGTGAAGTCATCTACTGTGCAAATTGCTCCATTTTGTAGACATTCCTAGCAATTAAACATGCAAATTTATAAATTATTAAGAATCCAGATTCAACCTGGAGCTGTAGTATCGCACTGTTGTAACACCAATTTAATGGATATTTGTTTCATATGTATTATATTTTACCGATTGCGCGTGACTGGTTAAAATTCCTAAAATTAATAACGTTACGAAACAAACGGCAAAATAAGGCAATCTCATTTTGAAGACGAATAAGTTTTGTATTATTTCCAATTATTTACTTTCGAGTTTTAAAATTCTCACTCCACTTGACACTCTGAACAGCCCTATAAACTTTATAATTTTCTCGGGCGCTAAACTGTAAGAATACAGGTAGAGTGAATGCTTGAAAAGTTTTACTGTGACTGGTTTCGCATACTAGGCAAGCTTGTCATTTTAATGACGTTTAATCCTAAAGTTAGGAATTCTATATGATAAAATGTGTTGTGAGGTTGCATACGGATTAAGCTTTCTTTTATGCTTCCCACATGATTACAAAGCTATAGTTAGTTTGTGCAAAAAGGTAGTTCCTATCATGCAAAAGTAATGTTTTGACGCAAACTCGTCTGATTGTTGGTACTAATTAAATGTGGTGGTGATACACATGATAAAGAACAATGTACATTCGCTTGACTTTCTATACAATTTCCTTTATACAACAAGACATGCAATGAACTTTTCGCCAAAAGGGTCGTATTTATGCGAAGCTCAATTCCTTCCTTTTTTTGCACCAGCAAATCTCTTGTGGTGTGGTCAACATGAAGTACTTTGCTAAAGGGAGTGAGTCTAGTACGAAGAGGTCGGCCAGAAAATGTACTATCTTTCATGCCTTGAGAGCACAGGTTATGTAAGCCACTGTGTCACATATGCATATGCTTGCAGGTGGCAAAAAGCAACTGGTAAATGATTACAGTGGAAAAAATAATACAGGTTTCTTGTTCACAATTCATAACGAGTAGTTAACACGCACCAGTTCTTTAAAATTCAAAGACTTATTATTATTCACAATCTTGGTACTATTCAATCAAACATGCTATTCACAATAATGAAAAAGTGCATTGTATTTGTGCATATTATTTATTTTATATTCTAGCTTATTATTATTATTGTATAAAGTTACAAGGCATAATTATTAGGTTTTATTCGGGAAGAAATCCCAAAGTTGAATTATATTGATTCAAAGAAATTAGGAAGTTTGAAGGTCAATAAATGATACAAAAATGCAGACAATAGAAAGATGAAGAACAAGTTTCTGCATAATGAAACCTCTTGATTTAAAAAAAAATTATGTTTGTCAAACATTTTTCCTTGAATATTATCAACAAAAGTACACAAAACACCTACTCAAATGCTTATACATAATCACTAATATTTAGGTATTGAAATGCATTGAAAATAAATTGTACTAATTAACCATGAGGCGTGATCCTGTATATAACACAAAAAAGTCAAGAATTGATTGAAAATCAGACAGAAGAACACAGGTGCAGGTGTTGTCTTGTTTTCGTCAGCAAACATCTTTTTTGTGTTTGAGTGAGTTGCATTATATAACCAACCAGTTTTTTTATCCGCCGATAAACCAGCTCTTGCAATATCCTCGCTCCGACCCACCTGGTTTGCGATATGTGTCACAGAATCCCACACAACAATTACCAGTTATCCCTGTAGTGTCGTTGCGGAAGCAATCACCGCCTTTGAGAATGCATTCATTCTCCTGAAAAGACAAAGGATAATATAATATACTAAAGATGACTTGACAATACTCGGCAATGACACATAAAGGCAATTAAAAAAACAATGGTCTTCCCGTAAATCAAATAATTTTTGGAAAGCCTTGAAAAAATAAATTTATTAGTATTTATTTCACTGTCAAGATGTATACCTGGATCCGAGCCGATGAAATGCGACTTGTCCTTGCAAAACACGCGCAAATGATAAAAATCAAAATAAAATTGACAATTTTTATCGCCATTTTGATTTGAATTTTTGGTAGTTGAGTATAAAGAGGAGGATTAAATTTAAAACAAGTAACTGAACTACAGACGAGTTGATAGCAAACTAAAACATGGATCATCAATTTCATCAAAATTAACGCCTTCCTTCAGAACTAAATGCTTCCTCTTTTTCTAACATGTATTATTCCATTTTCATCACAGACGGATGTATCGAAGGAAGAAAAAACCCAAGGATGGGATGGGAATGGAAGGAAATTTTTCTCTGGACTTAATATATTTTCTATCCATCTCTCACTTTGTTTACATTTAGCATTAAAACAGTTCTTATTCATTCATTCCTACAAACTGATATAAATAGCAACCAACAGCTATAGCTAATCATGACGATAGCTTATAGTGTACAGCGAATAAAAATCTCAATACTATACCATTCATGATAACTTATTTTTATATAATGACGACGTTAAAAGTTGAACCTTTTTAAAATAAATAATAATGAAGTACTCCTTACTTTGTTTAAAAGTGTTATCAAAGGAGACAGTGTCAGTCATCGATTATAATAATGCTCGTATTGTTTGCTAGCGTATGGCTTTAAAGCTGTAAGGATAAGAATATCAAACAACTTACTAGTCATATTTGATTTTCTCGATGATGCTCAATGTGTTGAGTTTGTAGGCAACAGTATACTCGTTTCAAGCAGTATGTACTCTGTTGTACACGATAATATTTTTGTGATATGAAGATGAGTGTGTGGGAATTTTACCCACACACAGGGTCAAGATTTTTTATGGATTTATGGCTGTTCTATTTATTAAATAAAAAAGTTGCAATGAGAGCAACTATCAGATGCACTTTATGAAATATTGTA
>JAANSP010001300.1:0-15946 GCA_036850745.1 Homidia socia
ATAATCGCCATAAAAGTAGACACTTATACGAATCAAGTTTCCTATAATGCGCCAAAGTAAAGTTATGGTGGCGGTGGTGGTGGTGGTAATCCAGTTTCTGTGTGATAGATAGATAGATAGATAGCCCATCATCATAAATATTATGATGATTATGTTTGCCGTTGCGTTGCCTTCCCATTCACTCTTTGTATTATTATTATGCTGTCTGTGTTGCCTCGTCCAATTCAATAAGCGAATCATTTACTTATGCCAACATTATCCCTGATCTCGAAAATCCCTTTTCGTTCATACGTAAATGCGTGCTTAAATACTTAAGTAATAAAGCTAGTCTGGAAAGGAGTTAGCAGCAAATGCTGTTTTTTCCTCTAAAAGCTCCTTTCAGATTAATAGCAGTTAGTGGTGCTAAGTACCGAGTGCTGGTAAATGGCAGTAATCATTGCTACTTTCCCAGAAAACAAAAATTATATTTTTGCCTGATATTAGATAATGTCTGTGTGGTGACGTCCGCAACAATGGATTGGATAACTTGCCATTTTTCTCACAAGGGAAGCAAACTTTTTCAGTACTTCTTCCCAAAAGAAAGACTGTGTCCTTCTCCTCTGACTTGTGAAAAGTGCTGCTGTATTCCGTCCGTTTATTTTTTAAAAAAACCAATGCACCTGCGGCGGCATACGTAAACATGTGGAGATGCAAGTTTAGAATGGAAAGGGATACACGTTTTTTACGCCAAAAAAATACAACATAACAATAATAAAATGATGTATGCATAAAATTATGATGGATTTTCAATTGTTGTTGTTATGAAACCAGTTCGAGACTTGTCATTCTTGTCAACCATTCTTCTGTTTTCGGAATTATATTTCTAGATCAGAGACAAGGTGAAAAAGCATATTAGCCCATTATCATGCTAATTTGTTATGACTGAATCGCTACTTGAGTTGTTGTGGGTCGTGGCACTCGTGGTGAGTATTTAAAAAACATGAAAAAATTAACACGTAAATAATCATACGCTGTTTGACAACTTTTGAAAAAAATATAACGGAGATGGCCAGAGTCAAGAGTCCCACCTGCCATTATATAATGGTATTCGTTGTACATACTTTACATACATGACATTAAAAATGCTACGAAATAGGGCCTGAACAGCAAAGTAGCCTATTGCTACAAATTACAAAAGCTGGTAAAAGAATATAATTGGAGGTATTTATTTTTGCAAAGGAGACAGACGGACGGACATGGCACTTCCAGTACGCACCTGTAGATTTTTCTACTTAAAAATAAGAACAATAGGCAGAGGCAATATTAATTTTTGTTACAGGATATGTCGATCATAACAACATTCATAATAATAATAATAATGTTGTCTGATTAGTATTCTTTCTTTTGCCAGTAATAATAATAATCAGCAAGCAAGTACATTTTCATAAACACCAAACCAAATAATGGAGTAATAAAAGAGTTGGAATATTAAACAGAGTTCAAGTAACAATAATTATTACGATGATGTTACGTGGAAAAATGAATACTCAAGGAAGGGCACCTGTTGGGGGTTTTAATGTGAAGCGCTCAAGTTAAGGTAGAATGTCTTCTTGTGCAATCTTTGATATTTGCATTATTGTCTTCTCATGTCGTGTAGTTGCCTACAACTAATTATTTATGCCATCAGCCTTTAACCAAATTCGCAGAACGAAATATTACAACAGCAAAAGGTTCGTTTCTCGCTGCTGGAACAGGAACAAGACTAGGGGCAACAAAAGTTAAGGTAGAATGTCGTCTTGTGCAATCTTTGATATTTGCATTATTGTCTTCTCATGTCGTGTAGTTGCCTTCAACTAATTATTTATGCCATCAGCCTTTAACCAAATTCGCAGAACGAAATATTACAACAGCAAAAGGTTCGTTTCTCGCTGCTGGAACAGGACTAGGGGCAACAGCAGATAATTAGAAATTGATCGTATTGACTGTTTAAATAGTATCAAACCATTCACTATCCAGATAAATGTCCCCCTGGTCGATACGTGTAAAAAAGTAGGTCTATTCAAGCTGGACATGAAACTTTTCCCCAGTAAACTTCCAGTTTTGAAGTGAGCAGCTTTTCAGTTGAAATTCAAAACAATCAAAATATACAGAGTCGTTGAAATTAAAACGAAAAAAAGAAGACAATGAGTTTTGTTAGTCTGAAATTGAATGCCCGCCACTATTTCCACTCAACTCGCAAAAGTTCGATAGTTATGCTTAGAGAGGAAAGAGAACAGGGCCAGGGTGATGGTGACAATGACAAGTGAACATATTTCAATTGTTGTCGTGAAATAAATAATAATAAAAATAACACAAGAATAATTTTCAGGTTGGTTGACATCAACGACAATGATGATACGATTATGAATTCTAATGAGCCGAGTGTCATAATAATAAGTAATCACTTTTTTTCAATTTCGACTTGGTATAAAATATTTATTGTTTGCTCTTCGGGCATTCCCATCATCAAGGACACCACCACCGCCGCCAACCTCAAACACCTTTCTTGTTTTGTGTAGTCAACCTACCGTCCAACCGTTCCCTTTGTTTGTCGTTCACTCTTGTTCCTCCTAAAAATCAACCCTTATTGTTTCCCACCTTCTTGCACCCTGTTCATCATCACCTGCATCTCACAGTATTTTTATAACCGTTCCTAACATTCGCCACCACCACACACAGTCAACTGTTGCTTATCATAACCAGCAAAAAAGCCACTTTTTACAAACAAAAAATATTATATGATTAAACAATGGATTCTATTGTTATGTGCGACAATATGGAAAATAAAATGAATGCATTTCAAATACATTTTTATCCTCCACTTCACTCCATACGCTTGTCCACGTCAAAGTCAAGTACAATAAGTTGAAAAATATGAATAAATAAATAAGTAAAATTTAAGTGAGTGAAAATAGTAAATAAATAAATATAAAATAGCATCACCCTCAAAAAACAGCACAGCAGCAGCATACACATGTCGATTGTGGGAGGATCAAGGAGGAAGTCATGAAAAAAATAATACATTTTCCTCTAAAACTTTTTTTCCAAAACTTTTTTTTATTACAACAACTTGTCATTCATCCCCTTGTAAAGTTCACTTTTGATGACGATGATGCCGGTGCGTCTTGTCAGCAGTAGACAGGGTATGCATGCATACGATTATAATCCAAAAACCAAGCATGTACACACAGAGTTGGAGAGATATATGGGAAATGGATAAAGGATGATGATGATGTAATTGATAATATGATAATACTCTGCTGCTCAAGATGCAAATACGTTAAAATAATAAAAAGGGAAACTAAAACGCTGCTGCTATTTTGCATAATAATGCATTTACCTGCATACTATATACCATACCACCTTTTCTATTCGCTACATTTAGGCATTTATTTTACAACTGCGTCTTTCTTTCTCTCTCTTCAAAATAAATTCATGAGAATAAAGGGTGGAGTGGTAAATTGAAAAAGGATACTTTATTGTTATTCCAGGGGAAAAAATTGCCGCTTGCTGGTGTTGTTGTTGTCATGTTGCCTTGTTCACCATCAAAGTATCCATTTTTTCATTCACCGGTCGCGGCGACTGGCCGGCTTTTTTTAACTGTTTTTTTGTTTTTTTATCTGGTGTGGATCTGTAAACCATCTAAGTATGGTATTTTCCCTTCGTGTCCTTGTTGTCCAAAACGAGAAGGAGCAGATGTGATCAGTTTCGTTATTTAGAAAATCTACCATCTATCAACCCATGTATCTTTAGTTAAGCTTGGCCAGTGGTCATAGCATGCCACTTGAGACTTAAAAGGATGAAAAAAAGAAGAAAACAGGAATACTAATGTTCCTCCCTATTGGACTTGCATGGAAACACTTTTCTTTCTTCCTCATTCTCCTGTCATGTCACCAACACATACACTCGCTTAAAACAGAACCAGTAAGATCATCATCGAATCTCACCTGCCTTGCTAGAAAATATTTCCCATCTGCAAAAAAAGAAACCTTTTTTTTACTACTAATCGGTATATCACCTCTAAAGAAGATAACTTATGGAAAAAGTAGATGAGCATTATTATTTACGCGTCGTGAGCAAAACTAGGAAATTTGGTGGAATAATAGATGAAAATTATGTTTTGCCGCGACAAGAGACGAGTCTAATGGAATGTTGTAGAAAATGTCATAATAATCTTTAGCACTTCTTCTATGCGTGCTTACATCTCTTCTCGTCCTCCTCATCATCATCATCACAATAATAACGATTATTACTTCTTTTCAGAATAAAAAAAGTCATCCCGATGGAGGCACACACATCAGAAAAAAGTGGGCTCATTAGTTGCCAATTATGATTTATTTAAGTTTTTAAGTATGTGGCTCATCGCCACTCATCCAACCAACTCATCCCTAGAACAAAACCAGAACAATCTTTTTTGAGAGGAGAAGGAGGAGGAGGAAGGACCACGAGAGGTTTATAATGATGATGATCATCATGATGTTGGCGTGACCAGAGTATTTACCACAGAGGATTATATGAGGATACTTTTCGTGGATTGGAAGATGCGCCATCATCGTCATCATCATCATCATCCTGGTAACAATTTCTAGTATATCGACATCAATGATGATGATGGTGTCATGTGAGTCCTTATCGTCATTGTGAATTGAGTGTCAATACTACTTGCTTGAAATCCTGCACTTGTTTACCCAAATCTTTTCTTTTTTTCAGAGAACGAGGTATTCTCATTGCTCTGTTGTAACACGGAATGATTATTTTTTTAAAAGTAAAAAAAATATTGGTGAAACAATAATCACCTAGCTTAGCTTATTAAATATTAGCAGCAAGAACAGCAGCTAAAAATGTACGCTAAAACAAAGACAAAGATACTTTTTTTAATCGTTAAGTCTGTATGTCCGTCTGTTCGTATTCGCTTTAGCTTCTACACCATTTGCCTTATTAGGTGCAGCTTTTAAGCGTCAGCTGCACCTATTAGGGACCTAGATCATGTCTGTGTGTCTGTGTGTGTGTGTGTGTGTGTCTGTAGGCGCTCTAATTTCCGAACGCTTTCGAATTTTCCCGTTCTGTTTTTTGCAATTCATTACTGGTCATCATAGCTCGGCCGAGTTCGTTTTTCAGCTATATCGGTCAACGGCAACCGTTAAAAACCGTTACTACTTTAATTTTTTTAAAGTGCAGCATATACATGCCGCACATGTTTTATAGTCCTTTCTTCGTGAAATCTGTCTGTCCGTCTGTTCGTATTCGCTTTAGCTTCTACACCATTTGCCTTATTATTTCAATAAACTCAACGTGATGCCAATTCCTGATGATCCTTCTAGTTATCATTTTTTTGAGAATCTCTGTTTTATGGGATGATCCCTGTTTTTCTATAAAAAGTAAAAAAATGGTAATGTTTGCTTAAGCGGAGGTGACGAGGGAAGGGAAAGACCGAAGTTTTACTTGTTAGTTGGCATGATAGTGTTTGCTCATAGCATAGATTCCTGACATGTTGATTATATTGTTGGTGGTGTTTAATAATACTACCACATATAAATGACCACTTAGTCTGTCAATTTCCTCCGAAATTTTTTCGAGTGATCACCTTGTTCGTGTAAAAGAAGAAATGCACAGGATGACAAAAAATGGGTTGACTGAGAGAAGAACGAGCGGATTAACTGGATAGATGAAATCGCATTATTTGTGAAGAGGATCATCATTTGAGGAGTGTAGAGAGGCTCTGACTAGCTACTTATTATTATTATTACACGTGTGCATTACTATTTTTTGTCTTGTTCGAAAGTGCGGCGTCTTTTTCACAAAGTGGGAGAGAAATGAATGAGGAGTGCAGAGAGGCTCTGACTAGCTACTTATTATTATTATTACACGTGTGCATTACTATTTTTTGTCTTGTTCGAAAGTGCGGCGTCTTTTTCACAAAGTGGGAGAGAAATGATGATGATGCGGATGTGAAAATTGTCGCCATCATCTCATTACATTTTATATTTCTTAACTAGAGAACGGATGTCTACAACCGTCACCTGGATCACCGTACTCTACCTACACAACCAATAATAATCATATCATTATTACATTGGATTTTTAGCTTGTTAGAGGCAGAAACAAAATTGGTGGGTTATTGGATAGCGTGACAAAAATTACATTTTGTTCATTAACCAACCACCGCCGCACCACCGCCACTAATAACAAAAACAGTAATACTTTTACTAATGAGCAGTATAAATGCTTCCTATTTTTTCGTCAGCAAGTTGAGGTGGACTTTTCTGTTTCCTAGGTTTTTTTTTTGAGAAAAAAAGTTAATTTTCAACTGTCGTCCTTTCTATTGTAACCCTATTCATTTTTTAGTAGTGCTAGTGGCTAGTGGTGTCCAGGTAAAAAGTGGTAGTCGGTTGAGTTGAGTAAATATTTATTCAATGAAAGGGGCAGATGTGCTTTTTGTGCCACAAATGTTTTTTTAAATGAAAGGAAAGTTTGAATTGAATGAATAAACTTGTTGCTCCTTTTTTTGTTCACCTGCTCTGCTGGAATTTCTTTTTCAAATTGTATGCATTTTTTATCAAGCCTTTTAAAATGCACATTAAAAACAATAAGCCATACATAAGTAGGTAATCCATTGAATTTTTTTACTCTGTGAAATTTAAAAAAAAGTGAAACTCGGTCGGGGTCGACCATCATCATCCTCCCTTCACTTTAAATCCTATTTATCTCTTCACACCTGTACGCAGCAGCGTTTATACTTGTGCATGTATCCTTTTTATATGATCCTTTTTTCCCTTTTATGTAGAACTGCAGCAGCAGCAGCACCGGTTCATTTTGCTACCAATTCATGAATGACCACTAAAAAATCCAGCCAGTTACCCATAAGAAGAATTATTTATTCAATATAATTTATAATTGCCTTCCACACACTCTTCGTTCCAACTACCTTTTCACAATTTTTTTTGTAGATTTATTGCTTTTTTCCCTTTCCAGGTTAAGTACTTGTTTATTTACCCACTTACAGCAGTATATTTTACACAGCAAAGCAGCCATTTAGGGTTTCCTTGATCAATATTTGCTTTTTCCTTTGTTCCTTTTTTCTACGCATCAACACCATTCACTCATTCATTCATTCAAAAAATATTACTATCCTCACAGCACAAAACCTTGCCTTTGCTTATCTGCCTGCCTGCTTTCAGCTTTCCCCAAAATACATGTCTCGAGTAGCTAATAGCTAAACAACATCAAGTAACACACAATGCACTGAACAAGACCACCTACCTATTATTCATCATCACCACCACCTCCACCTTTCTTTTTACACCTTTTCCACTTTTTTCAATCATTAGTTATTATTAGCATCCACCTGTCTCTAATTAATTGACTGACATGACGTAACAAGAAACTTTTATCCGTATCATCATCACCATCATCATTATCTGCTTTGGCATGATTTGATCATGATTAAATATGACGACGGACCATACAAAATAATAATACAATGATCTTCATCATGTGATGATGATGATGATGCTTTGTCTTTGAAAAGAACACTGAAAAAGTTTAATCATGCTCATCATCATGTTGATGATGATGATGATGAAGGCAATGCACGGCTAAGAGAATAATAGGCTGCTGATGACGATAAAAATGCAAAAAAAAATTTTCTCAACTTTTTTACGCCACAGGCCCTTTTACCTGGGCACTTGAAGAAACGAGACTTGCTATGTTGTCATGTAAAAAGCTTGAAAATACCTACCTAATTGATTGTGTGATGAAGATTGGGATTTGTGCATGGAATATCTAATACAGGAGGTTATATCGGTAGCACTAAATATTTAAAATACTGCTCTATGATGCGTATTTGTTGGAAGGTGTGAAAATGTTTTTTTGAGGAACTGAGCAAGGCAGAAAGTAAGGGAAAGGGTAGTGAATACCTGCCTGTGTACACGGAGCTGGAGCTTTTGTTCAGTGGTTAAAAGCCATTGTTGAACAAGTTGTGGTTGTTTGCTTGGAAGAAAAAAAAGTTCGTCAAATTAAATCAACACGATCAATCTCTTTTTTTCTCAGGCTTGTTAACTTGCTTGGAGCAGGGGAAAAAAATAATTTTATTACCTGGGATTATTATTTATTATTAATTATATTACATGATGAGGACGACGAGCTGAGAGCAAGTTGACTGGCCGCCTTAAGCCTCTTTTTTTGGCGCAGTGTCACTTGTCTCTCTTCTGAATAATATTTCTGTTGTGTAGCTTTAAAAAAACAACCCCTCAACATATATTTTATTATTTAGGATTCATGCAAGTTGCGAGATGGATTATATTTTGTAGCTGGCCTACAATTTGAAGAAAATTCGGATGATGGCGATAATGGAGAAACAGACAAATGGCAAGGCACTTTTGTATGGGAAATTATTAAACAATGACGACGATGGTGGGTGAATGATGGAGTGTGCAGCAAGTCAAGTTTTCTTTCTAGCTTTGCCTTCTGAGCTGCTGGTTGATATTATATACCTGTCTGCAAAGGAGAAAAGATTTTGTTCGTGCATGCATGAATGCATTCATGCGTGGTGGATGTAGGTCTGCTTGATTAATCACATGTCAAGCTAAATTAATCAACGTCAACAGCATCAAAAATCATATTACAAGATGTCGTAAAAATATACGTATGATTTTTTTTTGATAATGTTGGATTAATAAAGGTAGGCTGTGCCTGTAAGCAGGCAGGTAGGTAGGCACACATATGTTTTACCTGTGCATCTAAAAAAACTGATCTATATAGAGCACCTGGCTATACTCATATAATTTTCATCACATTATTCATGCACATTTTTTCGTATTACCCATGCATGTCATTATTATTAAACTTATCATCCTCATCACACAGTTATTAATTGACGCGCTCTCTCTTTGCTGCTTTTATATAAAATCCAACCCAACATGTAAGCCAAAAGAAAATCATATTCTTGTGAATATAAAAGGTAAGTAGGCAATAATAACGCTCAGATTCGGACCTCACATGGAGAAAGGGAGACTTGAGACTTGCCAGCTATAAAACTACCCTTCTCCCGATGCTGCTGCTGCGCCGCGGTGATGATAGTGGCTCATTTTACACGCACTCATTTTATTTATTTTTATTTTCATAGACAAAAAACATAACACTTTATAATATAAATGCTTGTAGTAAAAACAAATAGAGCACTACTGTTACCATTACAATTACAACAACTGCTGGTAGCAAAGTGTTATTTATGATCTCATTTGAAATGTTTGCCTGTCGTGCTTATAATAAAATATTTGCTTATTTTTCAGGCTTCTGTCTGATAAAACAAAATAAAATGGACCATATTCATGAGTGCAGCAGCAATGCTGGTGGAGGTGGCTCACTTTTTGTGACAAGTACTCATTTTTACATTGAATGTTATAATAATGACTTGTTTTAACATTGCTTTTTTGTAGTAAAAATGCATATTATTATGCACAATGTATGTATAAGCATATTTTAAAAAGACACTGAGAGAAGACTTTCTGCAA
The DNA here is from genome assembly GCA_036850745.1 of Homidia socia. Taxonomy (NCBI): domain Eukaryota; kingdom Metazoa; phylum Arthropoda; class Collembola; order Entomobryomorpha; family Entomobryidae; genus Homidia; species Homidia socia. The sequence continues at coordinate 9,531 of JAANSP010001300.1, forward strand.
GCTTTTTGGAAGAGCAGGTGAGGAAAAAGGGTGGACGTCACACTATAAAAATTTTTTAATGCGCTTTTCTTCTTGGGTGATTATGAGTATGAGTATGATGATGATGAGGATAATGAGGATGGTGATGCTAATGAATGATGACGATGGCGAAACAAAAACATGTTGTTATATAAAGGCAAGATGTGGTGGTGTTTTTTGCAGCAAAGCAGAACCTCAACAAAATATTAAGGCTGTTGTAGTAGTCTCTTATTATTGCTACATGGCGCATAAATATTAAAACGCCGTGTCCGTCCACCTATATCTGTCCGTTACAAACATCAAGCTATTTTACCTGTTATCCTCATCCCGAACATGATGACACCCTCTTTTGTCTTCTTCTTTTTCTATTATTCATCTTTGCACAAAAATTACACTAGGCTCAAGTCAAGAGGGAATTCAGGTGAAAAAAAGAACAAAAGAGTGTGGTTTCAATCCAACGTTTCGTTGTGGTGGTGGAGCTGGTGGCTGCTGCTTGATGAATACTTGGATCTGATGAATGGCTTGCTAAAAAGCTAATTTTTTCGTGGTCATTAAATTCTAAAGCTTGAATGCTGATGATGAAGAAGAAGAAGAAGGAAGTTAAGTCAACTAGCTTTGAATTCACACTTTATTATTTCTCCACTCTTGTTGCCGGATACATGGATATAGAAAATACAATATTAAATTACTTACACATCATTATTATGCTTCATCATCATCATGGTCGTTGTCGTGAAAAGGCGCATTAATTATACGTGAATAGGAGTAAATGGATCGCCCATAATAAGCATATAATAATAAGAAGAAGAAGAGAAAAAGAATGACGAAGACAAGAAAGGCCAGTGGACTGCGAGGCATCTGCCAAAAATAAAGAGAGAGAAAATGGAGCGACAACTATCAACATGATGATGAGATGAGGTGGACGATGATGGCAGGAATCTGAGAGAGGAGATGGGGATAATTGAATCGTGCATGGAAATGGGTGGTGTGCTGTGCTGCTGACGAATGGGTAGGGCCTTCAGGTGTGTATAGTGCAACCAGAGGTAGAGAAGAAAATGAGTAAAAAGGAAGGAATAAAAGGAGTTTTTTTCACTCATTATCATCATTATTACAATCCATTAGAATGGAGAGAGGCAGAGGAGAGAAGAGCAAGACAAAAAAATACGTCCACTTTATAATTACATTACCTTTTTGCACTAAAGAAAACTGAAAGAAAACAAACCTTGATTTGCCTAAAAATGTAATAATGATGACGTATGTAGCTCCATTCTTTTATTTAAGTATTCCGTGCCATTTACTTATAGGTGAATAAATTATTATAATAAAATGGTAATGCTCTTCTGGGCATTTGCTGCAGGGAACAAGTAAAGTGGGCATCTTTTCAAGTGTAGAGAGAAGAATGGCAGGCATTTTTTGGGAGGAATATTGAAGATTTCAAAAAAAGACAATTGGTTGGTCATTGTCCTCCTCAAAATGAAAATCTACTACAATTTAGCAACAGCAGCTAGCAGCTCCTTCAAAGGCGACATCTGTGTACTAAAATATAATGGGAGGAATATTGAAGATTTCAAAAAAAGACAATTGGTTGGTCATTGTCCTCCTCAAAATGAAAACCTACTACAATTTAGCAACAGCAGCTCCTTCAAAGGCGACATCTGTGTACTAAAATATATTGGATTGATCATGCCATGTATTTACTTATTCAAGTAGGTAAAAACAGTATTGTACTTTTTGATAAGATGATTATCTAGAGTTGGTGGTGGTGTGATGATGATGTGCGTGCGTGATCGGGTGTAAAATGGGAATGGCTGTTGGGTTTGCTTGTAGCAGCAATTGGGATTGATCATGCCATGTATTTATTTATTCAAGTAGGTAAAAACAGTATTGTACTTTTTGATAAGATGATTATCTAGAGTTGGTGGTGGTGAGATGATGATGTGCGTGCGTGATCGGGTGTAAAATGGGAATGGCTGTTGGGTTTGCTTGCAGCAGTAATAAATGACGATCAAGATGATGATGGTGGTGGTGCCAAGAGAGATTATCCCTTTAAATTAGTTCAATTAACAGAATTAACTTTCAGAAAACAATCTGCGCGATTTCTGCTGCTGTCGTCGCTGAGGATGATGATGTTGATGATGATGAGTTTATGAGCAAAGCGACAGAAGATGTTGGCGTATGTGCCACAGGGAGGCGGAGACTATTGAGCAATTAGGCAATGTTTGTTTTTCCTCCTTGTTTTTCCTCCTGACCCTGTAAAAAATGGGAGGATAATATACGATAAACGGTTGGTTAATTTGATTGAAGAGATTATTCTGATGATGATTTATGTAATTTAATGCTTTTTAATGGGAACAAAGATCAATTCTGTTGCTCGTTTTTTGTCTTCCAGTTGCCCCATTAAAAAAGATTTAGCAAATCAGCCAAATGGCTGGCAATACAATGGTCGAGACGATTCGGCAATAATTACTCGCGATTTACCTGTACTCGGTAAAGCACGACAGTGGAATTGGAAAGAATTATATGCTCTAAATAATCATTTTTAAATTTTTTATCCATTATGCTGACAAGTATCATTATTGCTTTTCATTCTATTTACAGTACACTGTAATGATAATAGGTAATAGTGCTTCACAAACTTTAGCCAGTAATATTCTATTTAATCTTAAACGAAATAGTAGTAATGAATGAATACGTAATTACACAAACGATGCGGTCTTGCATCGCACTAGTAATAAAAACGGATTAGATGATTGGTTTTTAACGGAATCGAGTTTTTGATGGGATGATAGACTACGGTGACAATAACACTGCAAAGGAAAAATACAACGTATTTATTGAGCAGAGAGCAGATAATCATGTCATTCACTATGACTCTGCGCAGTTGACTCTTATTTTTTCTCTTATCTTTGCTCGTTAATAATAAGCTAATCTTAACTGTTTGAGATTTTTATTCAAATTTATTTCTCTCAATGCCAGCCAGCAAAATACCTACCAAAATGAACAGAAGAAAAACGAACTGAGGAACATTTAAAATAATTTAAAAAATAAAGCTTGCCACATTTTTTGTGCATTTGCTGCTGCTGCCATGCCACCACAACGGCATCCATTTCCGAACTCCCTATATAGTTTTTTAATCATATCATCACCAGATCTCTTTTAATGGCGCGGTGTAGTGGTTTAGTGGTTGGTGTCCACGTCCACCATGCTTGTAATTATCAGTATCCTTGGTACTATCTCAATTGGACCAGTTCAAAAGTTACAATGTTGCAATATTAAGATAATGGTCTGTTTTAAAAAGTCTATTTTTAGGCATAACACATTGATACCTTTTTTATTTGTCGGTTTCGCTTTTCATTGTTTCAAATGCGGCATCATCATTATTTATCATCAACAATATCATTCCTTGTTGTTGATATTGATGATATGATAGTTTTAATTTAATGTGCTGATGTGCATACCTGTCTACTTTCATGTAAAATCAAGAAACGGAGGGAGAAACAGTTAATAATAAAAACTTGCTGAATTCCAGTAGCCCTTTTTTTCTTTCAGTTTCTTATAACCAATAATGTTAAATGCAATTAAGCATATTATATTATTGTAGTGGCATTATTAATAATATAAACTCATTATTACAAACAGGTTAACGTTAATGTACTCTGTTGGCTGGCACACCTTTTTCGCTTTTCTCGCCCTAACACCAGCAATTTCATTTCCTTTTTCTGCTCTAGTCTATCATCATCAGCAACAGTTACTTTATATGCCTTTTTAATATACTGTTTTAAACTCCATTTACATCCCAATTCTTGGTTAAACAATTTTCACTTCCTTCTTATTCATATCCCTATATTTTTTAAGTAAAATATTTTATCAAAGCAGAGCAGCGCTTCTTTTTGGTGCACTGTCCTTCATTTCCATTTATCAGCTCATCTTCACGGACCAATGCACGTTTTCAATTTCTAAGTAGAAAGAAACATCATTAAGATTATCATCTCCTTAATCAACAGCAGAGTAGTGAAGTAATGCACATTGACCAGATATTTTTTAAGTAAAATATTTTATCAAAGCAGAGCAGCGCTTCTTTCTAGTGCACTGTCCTTCATTTCCATTTATCAGCTCATCTTGCAAGTTTTCAATTTCTAAGTAGAAACATCATTAAGATTATCATCTCCTTAATCAACAGCAGAGTAGTGAAGTAATGCACATTGACCAGATTACCTTTTTCTCTTAATTAATCAGTCCATTCCCAAAAAAATATTTTAATAGCCATATAATATCAAAATTCAATTTCTAAGTAGAAAGAAACATCATTAAGATTATCATCTCCTTAATCAACAGCAGAGTAGTGAAGTAATGCACATTGACCAGATTACCTTTTTCTCTTAATTAATCAGTCCATTCCAAAAAAAAATATTTTAATAGCCATATAATATCAAATATGCCTAGCCTGACCCTCTTTTTCCTTATCATCAGCAATAACTGTGAAATGGAAACGATAAGCCATTACAGTTTTGATGTTACTGCTGCTGCTACCGATATACAAATACAGCTTGTGATGATGTGATTTACCAAATAAGAATCCATTAAATAGCTTCCCATAAAAATAAATGTCCTTTTGGTACGGACTTTATTAACAAAAGCTAAACAACATCTTTAAATTGGCTTTATATAAAAATGCCGTAAAGTAGGATCTGTCACAGATGCGCCCCATCGTAATTGCTGACAGTTAATCTTTTTTACAGTTCTGTTTTAATTGCATTTAATTAGTTCATTGTGATATTGCTAATTCATTCCCTTTTGTGCTTTCAAATTATTATCAAAAGAAGAAAAACCTACTGGACGTACTGGAAACGTACCATGTATTATAATTTTAGAAAAACGCAAGTTTTACAGTCTACATTCCGCAGAAAAGGGAAAGGAAAGATATTTTTCAACATTCCCTTCCCTCATTTCATGCAAAATGAATGTGTTAATTTATCCCCACAAAATGACCCTTTGCTTGAAAAAATAAAACTAACTTGATGAAAATTATTATGATGTTGATTCTATTGTTTTGCAATAAAACCTGCGATAATTAAAAAGGCATACACAGCAAAGCCAGTCAGCCAGCAAAAATAAATGGTCATTGTAATGCAATTGACAATCTTATTGATAGGGAGAATAATGCAGTGCGACTCGGAAAGAACTAGTGAACTTGGAGGGAATGGAAAAAGCAATAATGGTAGAAGATAACCAAAAAGGGAGCTGATTTTCCTATCTCTTTTTAAATGCGGTGAACAGCAGAGATATATGCATGAGCGTCACCTTTCACCCAGTCGGTAAGTTTGCCTTGTGAAAAAAAGTAAAAATGAACAGGAGTCGCGGCATGAAGCAATAATTAAAAAAAGCTGGTATGGTGACAAAACATGACATAATGCAAATGAAAGCTTTAAGATAAGTTCATCTTATCTCATTGCTCTATCTAGTAGAAATGAAAATCCAACATTGGGCTTATTTTTAAAATTTTTACTAGAACTATAACCAACTAATTTATAGCACACATGTACGTAAAAATGCTTGATTAAAATAAATGCGAAATGCTCATAATAATCATTTCAAATTGATTAGAATAAAAGGATAAAATCTAATATTTGATTTAAAAAAAATATTTAGCCAAACTGATTGTATATAATTAATTATTTTTTAGAGCATTTGCATAAAAGAAATTTTATGATTCAATTATGTCAAGCAAAGGTCTTTGTTTTTGATGTAGTGATGAGTCACAATACCCCATTAAAAAGATTCTCCATTTTGAGACAAATCATCATCATCATCATGTCATCTACACTAGACCGCCTTCCGCCCAACCCAATCCAGTAATAATCCTTCAAACCTTTTATTTTTACTTCCAGGTTTTCACCATCTAAATGTATTTATATTTTCCCAATGCCAATAATGATGGCGAATTTTTTTTTAATCGATGCGGAAGAGATGAAGTAAGCAATGCGAATAATAGTGTTCTCCCGCTTGCTTGGCGCAACCATACACAAAGCTGTGGAGTGGAAAGGATTGTGTGTGTCATGCCATGCCATCTAAAAGCGCGGCTGGCTAGCTGGCGCACTAGTACATTTCTCATTCCCACCACCGCCATGCGCCACCACTACCACCGTTGCGTTGAGTGTTGAGTTGCATTCATTTGCCTATCATTTTTATCTTCATCTTCATCATACCTTATATCATCAGCATCACAAAATGAATCTCAATCCTTCACATCTTCAACTTTCGCTCTTTTCGGTTCAATAGTTTCCCGGTCTGTCTTATGCAAAAAACTCTGTCAACCTCTCTGCTGAATCCGAAAGGAGAAAGTACAGAACACATATGTACTAATACCATACCGTACCCAAAAAATTCATTTTTGGACC
>JAANSP010001301.1:0-15943 GCA_036850745.1 Homidia socia
ATGTGCAGCGATTTCTAGATGAAGTATTTGGTTGACTTTTAGAGTAGGGTAAATTATGTTTGCAACATGAAACAAAATTGTCTACAAGTTTCTAAAAGTAAATAGCCGAAAATGATACTAGTAATTGGTTCTCTGGTCTGATTCCTCTAACTAACAACAATTATTCACCATACCCTCACCCTTTTCATGAATGCTGGACAATATTGTACTACAGCCCATTCGACTAGCAACAAAAATCCACCTTATTCTCAGCACTGGCTCTGTGGCCCAATGGATAAGGCGTCGGACTTCGGATCCGAAGATTGAGGGTTCGAGTCCCTTCAGAGTCAATTATTTTTTGCTATTTTTAATTATTTGTAATTAAATGAATTGATTTAATTTGATATTTTATAAAGACGAACATTTTTTTAACTTAATTTGGCTCTGAAACTAATAATGACCAAAACCATATTTTATCTATTAATATTTCATGAGTAGTATTGATTGTCCAGTGGGGGATGGTTCATTGTAATATCATAAATTATAAATATTCGTTTAATCGAATTTTTTCTTAACTTTTTTAAAACTTTTTAAATGCAGAAATAAACTGTTTACGGGTTAAATTATTAAGCTAAATGTGTTTATGTATGATTTTCATTTTATAAAAGTTAATTTGGCAACATTTAAAATCAAAATATCCGTAATGATGAGCTGTTGATGTATTTTTTGTAAATGATGATTCAGGTTTGCCATAATGTTAATTGCCATAATTGTTTCAAAATTAAATGCATCGAATGGTTATGAAAATAAAAATATTGTTTATTTATGCAAACTTGAAAAAAACTGAAAATAGCGACATTATCTTACTACCGACACATGGATCATCATTAAAATCTACGAAATTGCTTTTTAAATTTTTCGAAATGGAAATCATCAGTGGCCTTTTCTCCTCGCTCTTTTTCAATAGGTCCACTTCCAACAAACTCGGGTTCCGCACCGACGACAACCACCTTTTTCGGTTTTGGTGTTTCCTTTTCCACCCGTGGACGCTTATTCGAATGGGACGCCAGCGGGTCTTCAATATTAACTGAAAATGTACACACAAAGAGTAAATGCTTATTATGTTTTTGCTAATAAGAAAGTAATTATTTTGTCTCTGTAATTTTTTTCTCATTGACGTACATCTGTTATGTTGCACAAAGTTAACTGCCATGTTTGTATGGAACAAACACTGAAGGTCCTTCCTTTTTACTCAATCTATCCCGTAAAATCTTTTGCTTTGCCTCCTCTGTTGCTTCTATATTTTTTATTTTCACCCTGAAATACAAATTTCATGTACATGCATGTATTAACAGTGCTAACATGATACGTTTTTGAGTTTGGGTTTAGCAAAGTTACTTACTCTATTCCTAAATCAACTTCTGGGATACCACTAAGCATTTGATTACTCAACATCTCTTCACTCCTTGTACTACTGGATTTTCTCAAGTGTTCGGGAAGTGCCATCAAAGCAGCATCTTCAGGGGATAAAAATTTGGTATCGATAGGATTATCACTTTCTTCAGGCGATTTTTTTGTTGCAACTGCTTGTTTGTGCTCCCTCAACTTCTCTTCAATATATTTTAACATTTCTGCGTCTTCATCTCTAGTATTTGTTTCTGCAGAAAATTGAGTTCCAATTCCCGTGTCATATGCGTCATCTTTATTAGCCTGGAAGCTTCCCTTTTTCAATGCATCCATATCTACCATTCCACCAGTTTGAGATTTGAAAGGGTCACTCTGCATAAATAACATTGACAATATAAAATTGCTTAAACTAGTCAGAACCAAAAATATCGCTCTGTATAAATCCTCAGTAATAAATCTTTTTTTACCCCCAAGCCTTCCTCTTCAGGGGAGACCTTTTTTCCAAGAGCCAGCGCAACAGCGCTTACTCCATGTGGCCGCTGACGTAGCTTCCTTAATTCTTTGAACAGTTCCATCTTTTCTCTATATATTTTACATTAAACAAAAGTAGATAAATCGTATCTACATAGAACAGTGCTCGGTTGGATCGAGTAAGTGGTGGCCCCAATTTTTTATTGCACCAATCGACTGGAAATTGACTAAAACGTCCACATCCGATATTTCAGGATCCTAGGTACTATACTTAAAAAGTTATGACGGGTTGAAATTTCGAAAAACTTTAACCATGATCATTTCTTACCCAGCCAGCCCAGTGGACTTTTTCTCTACGACATCTTTTCTCTATATATTTTACATTAAACAAAAGTAGGTAAATCGTATTTACATAGAACAGTGCTCATCAAAATCGGTAATATTTTATAGTATTTTTATTTTTTGCTTACGTGAGATCGTCTTTGTCAGCGTCAGTATTTCCACCCTCACTTTCTTCCAAATCCTCCACATTTCGAGCTCTAAGATTTCTTCGTGATTTCTTTTTAAAAATGATTGGCTGCACTGGCTCCTCTCCAGGAGGAACCAAGGTCTCGTCTGAATCTTCCATTCTCCGTAAGATGATGAATATACGTTGTAAATATATGTACAATCTATAAAATACTGTCAGTCAACCCAAACTTTATAATTCTAAAATTACTCAAATAAANACGTTGTAAATATATGTACAATCTATAAAATACTGTCAGTCAACCCAAACTTTATTATTCTAAAATTACTCAAATAAAAAAAAACTTAAAAAACAGATAATTTATCTCACATTCAAACGCTTTTAAAAACCTGAATAACAAACAAGCAAAATGTTTAGTTTGTTTGTGTCAAACCATATGAGCCATATATCCGACCGAGTTCACTCTAATAATCTTGCCGCAATGAACACTCCATCTCAGAGGTAACGTACCACAATAAAAATGCGCTTTTTACGTTGCGTTTACCCCTTTTGTGCATGTTCATTGTACAAAAACATAGACATGCAATGCTATGTACTATGTGTGACGGTGAAAGTTCTGTTCTCTGTGGAACGAAAAACCGAAGCAGAACTTTTAGATTTATTTAAAATCAAAGCAATTAGAAAAAATTAATGAATATTTTATTAACTAATAAGCTGCTAAACCGTATTTTAAAAAATGATTTAGCTGTCGTATTTAATTTTATTTAATTTGTCGATTTTGAAATACAAAATGATCTTCCTATGATTTTCCTTTTACCAATTTGGAATTTTACCGATCGCACGATCTCAAAATCTGTTTTAATTGCATTGTTACATAAATACTGTTTTCTTTGTAAAAGAGCAATTAGGGAATATTGAGATTTGATCATAATTCCAAACTAGGGATCTCCTCAATACATAAATAACGTATTCATTCATTCATTTTTTAAATTCTGGTATAGCTGTCAAAATAAACAAAAAAAGTGTGCATTTTAAACCTTGTACATATTAACACAGGTTCTATGTTCTATTCGTTCTATTAATATCAGCTATTTATTTTTTCAAATATTGGCATCACATTGGCATCCGGCAAACTCCTACCACTCCTAACTTGGTTGTTTTACGCTATTGTGCTACTGCAATCCGAAACCAAATTGAATGTGTGGGTGGTGGGTAAGGGTTAAGCAAATAATAATTCTAGGACTGTATGCATTGTAAACTTGGACTTTTAGTGCAGTTGAATGCGGTGGTTGGTGGGTGATCATGAGCAAATGCAAGATAAATTTGTAACACGGGAAAAGGCTATTATTTTCTTGTCCGTTACTCAAACTTTCAAAATACAATGAAAATGAAACGATGAAATGGATACGTGAAGTGTGTACATTTAGTGTAGTAACAAGTGTGCAACACAAAACACAACTGCATAAAATGAATGCTATTTTATGAGCTTATGGTGGTTGGTTTGGCATGAAATGTTTCCTCTAATCTAATCTTTTACTTTGTTGATGCAGAGCAGAGATTGTAGCGATGATGATCGTATGGTTTTGTACAAGTGGAGCTACACGAGCAAACGAAGCGGATACAATGATGATGATGATGACCAACTTATACATTGGCATGGCATGAGAATATGATTATTATTATAAACAAGAAATCTGAAATGAATTGACTCCGTATATAGCTGACTGCTGCCGATGATGAAAAAAACGACGCAGCTGAGCATTTACTTTTTCTTCTTCTTCTGTGAGTTGCCGAGCTAAAAACTGCACAGGAAGCAGAGAAGGAGAGAATTTATTTGATGCAATGCAGTTTAGATAAAGGACCACTTCTTCCAGGTGACGTTCGGTCGGCAAACTTGTTCTCGTTGAATGAAAAGGAAAACAGGTAAAATTTCCATACAACTTTTTTTTTAATTCCCCAATTAACACATATTTTCACAGCATTCGTTTTTGTACAAAACTCATACCATGTATATTCATGCATGAGTATGAATGACCACATTGTTTAATTAAATGTAGAGAAAATTTCCATACAACTTTGTTTTAAAAAATTTCCCAATTAACACATATTTTCACAGCATTCGTTTTTGTACAAAACTCATACCATGTATATTTATGCATGAGTATGAATGAACACATTGTTTAATAAAATGTAGAGTGTTTTGTTCCTAAACTAATGTTCCTACATATATGGATAAGCAAGTGAATTTTGAGACACTATTGCTTCGTGTTCATCCTTGACAAGTTCGATCTGTCTTTTGATCACCAATCCGAGTCTGATAAGATCAAATTTAACAGTTATCATCATAAAATTTATCATTTTGGAGTGCACACAATTTTCAACTATAGTATAATCGTCCACAGCAGAATAACAAGCAGCGTGCGTTTTTGTTGCCTTGCATTGATTTACACATTACCACATTACGCAGAGTGCAGATGTTCTATGCAGAGGAAATAACAGAGAAATATATAAACTTTCTCTTGCCCGTTCCATTTTATTATTGCACACAAAGCCAAAAGTTTTTCTTCGTCGTAGAGAGCAAAAAGAGAAACAACGGTACAAGTGAAAGTAATAAACAGAAACAGAGGAACAGCACAGTATTGATTTTTTTAGTAATCAGGAAACGTGTGTTCGCACACTCATGTATCATGTCATGTTTCATATTCCAAGTCCAAGCTACATTTCATAATATCACAGGGTAAAAGAAACAACCGGTTTATTATACTCAGTCGGGGTTGAAAGAAAAATTCTAATTTATTCCAGGCATATATATTCACGATGACTCATGTCAAGTTTTTTGTTCTCTGTGCACTTCTCCGCCCTACAGTAAAGCATTTCCTCTTTCACCAAAAATAGTCTTGACAGCGATATCAGTTGTGTTCGAATAAAAATGTGAAATATGTTGTTGGTAGTGCAAGGTTTTTGGACGCGAATATTTTTTAAACATCAGTAAATTATTTACATTATCAGCATTATTACCATCCATCTTGTATAAACATGATGGAAATATGGGATTAATACAAATGTGCAATCGAATGTACATTGTACACTGATTGTTTGCACACACCAGCAAATTTTACGAGGTAATTAAAAATACTTGCACAAATACAAACCATTCCATACCAGCTTATATATCTTTTATAAAGATTTATCTTTTGGGTTACATAATGCTAAAGGAATTGTGTTATTAATTGGAAAAATTGCAATACTCTGCTTTGTTCTAGTTTACAAAAATTGACAGTTTTTTACAGTAAATTATTTACATTATCAGCATTATTACCATCCATCTTGTATAAACATGATGGAAATATGGGATTAATACAAATGTGCAATCGAATGTACATTGTAAACTGATTGTTTGCACACACCAGCAAATTTTACGAGGTAATTAAAAGTACTTGTACAAATACAAACGATTCCATACCAGCTTATATATCTTTTATAAAGATTTATCTTTTGGGTTACATAATGCTAAAGGAATTGTGTTATTAATTGGAAAAATTACAATACTCTGCTTTGTTCTAGTTTACAAAAATTGACAGTTTTTTGAGAAAAAATGTCGTTCAGTTCAGTACTAGACCGGGTTTCAATGATCTTTTTAAACACCCGTATCGTATACGATTTTGCATCCACAGTGAAATAACTATACATCTTGTGGTAAACACTTTGAATTGGAAAACATTTTCGCATTAATCGCAGTGTTAAAATTTACTGTGTCATATCTACTGAATTATAGGTTGCATGCTACATGTGATATTTACATTAATGATTACTTGCTTACCAGCTTTCATATAAAAATTAAAAAAGTCAAAAGGATAGGGTGCGAATTTTTTGGAAAAAAGGTATTTACATGGGTGTAATTGTCATATTATTTTAAACTCCTAACTATGCAAATATTCATAGGAGACATTGAGAAAAACAACTACGTATGACTGCATTAGTAGCAGTTAAAAAAGTTAAATTGCGCAGCATTCTCCAAAGCACTAATGCATCAGGCAGTAATACTGGTTAAAATCGGTAAAAGTCGTAATAAAACGACTCTTTGCCAATAATAATACTTTATAGGTACGTGTAGGCATCTGTAGAATATTGCATATAATTTATCCTTACTCACAGCTACATATACCAAATCTGTCACATTGGCCGAGTGTTGTTAAAACTCACTACAGCACGCATGACAAATTATTGTCTTTATGTGCATACATTTATGATAACATAAACTGACGATGAGTACACTGACAATAAGATCAAACTTACGACGATCTTAGCAAAAATCATTGCATTACATTTGCAGCATTACATTTGTAGATAGATAATTCAAAATTGCTAAATTTTTATATTAATATGCAATTTGTAAAGCTTGTCCACATAATTCACCCACATTAATGCACCAACCAAGACCAAATTGTTTTCGTCTGACGCAAATTGTCTGACTGAATTTTTAGTAAAGCATGTAGCTCAAACTCATTAAATGAGTACCTATTTCATTTGCATTGTATTGTCTGCAGTTGCACAACCAAATGGATCTTTACATTGACTATTTGATTTGCCAAAGTAAATTTCGTTTTGCCGAGCACGTAAAATAACCTTGCTTTCAACTAATATTGTGTCAATCCATATTGTTTGGCTAAGGATGTGTGAATGCGCAACTATGACTTTGCAACTTTTTTTGAACTGAAACAAACTGAGAATTCATAATTTATTGATGAGGAGGTCTCGCTTCTCGCACTACATTTTAAACGAGTTTTTAGGTGTCCACAATATCTATTTTTAAATATTAAACGGATGGATCTTATAAAATCATGTTAACAAACAAGCAATGGTTGATATTGAATGGTTGTGTATGACAATTTGTTGCAAGAGTTAATTTAATACGGTCCTTGCTTGCGTCATTTGCAAATACATTAAGATATCTTGAAATAGAATGGAAACAGTTTTTGTTCATGGTTAATGGTAAAACAATGGAGCATGTCATGGTATTGTCATTGTCTCGTATAGTTTAGTAGGATCAATTTTTTAGTGTACGCATTTTATATTCCTCGGGTTATAAAAAAGTGCATTTAAATTTTCTCAAGAGAAACCTTGCCACTCCTACACATGTGTAGAAGAAGAATGCATAGAGCAAAAAAGGGGAGCGTGTGTCAGTGCGATGTAGAACAATTAACAAGGATTGGGAGATCATTTTAATTGAATTTGTTTTTTGATTCTTCTAGATTTAATTGCCAGTCAATAGCCGTTTAAAGATGGACCAAAGTAAGCTTCCCGAAACCGCCCCAATACTGTCAACTGTTGCTCCTGCAGTTGAACCAATTGCTCAAACCTCCCCATCTTTACGTTCCAATCGACTTGCCAAACGTGCATTACGAAGTAAGTCAAAACGAGGATGAAGTTTGCGTACCAATCTAATTAAAATGTTTTCTATAATAAACCGTCGTCTTTTGCATTACAGATAGCCGCGTTCACTTTGATGAGGAAGGATTCTTACCCCCCTTCGAAGAAAATCCAGTGGTTGTGAAGATTATTGGGGAAGAGCAAAGTCGCACAGTAGGTGTTTATCTTGGGTTTCTACAAGAGGAGCATAAATACGAAATTAAATTCTGCATCCCGATGGACTTGTGTCAGGAGTATCTTCTCCCAAGCGCTACAACGCAAACAGATGGAATAACCGTAGACGTGTGCAAAAAACCGACTCTTTGTAGTATACAAAAGTTAGAATGGTGCAAAATGGCGTTTCCAAATGGAATGACAGCATCATCGTCATCACCATTCCGTCTACAGGTTTCCATCGACCTCCAATTGTCCAATCATTCCATGCCAATATTTGAAGATAAATTTACTATAAGGTCTGACGCTGTCCCTGATCGCTTTGTGCATATTAGCATATCAGCAAAAATCATGGGTGAGAATTATATAACGAGTAACATTTTTTCTAAAACAAGCATCAAGTTGGGGAAATTCTTGAATAAATTTATATTTTTTAAATATTATTTCAGGAAAGCACATGGGTACACCATCCTTAAAAGACGGCATAAGATGTGTTGGGCATTGTCCAGTTCCGGATTCAGATTCAGACACGGAGCAGGATAAGGACAAGAAAAAGAATTCCTCTGACTGTGAGTAAAGTTGTTAAATAGAAAAAGTACACAAGACACATACATAACATGGGGATTCCTTGTTGAAAGTCATTCACCGCATCGTCGTTTTAATTAATACCAAGTACACAGTTTGCCTTCATAAACACGTTAATGCAATCCTTCCTACTTTGTGATGTTCTATGAATTTATTCTTCACTATACACAAGTTAAATTGTGAGTATTTACATGAAAGTTTATGAAATATTAATAATAGCTGTGCTATATATTTTACTTCTTGATTCACTCTGAACTCTATAATATAACTATTATAGCGGTAGTATCTCCCACACAGACTTTGTTGAGAGTATTTATTTATTTAAACTATATTTAATTGCACACGTTTACTTTTACTTGTGATTTTACAAAAATATTATTGTGCAGTTGACTTGTAATAAAATGTACACAATTTGCAACTACATATTGTATTTATTGTTGAGTATTAAATTTTAAGTCAGTTTAAAAAAATGAAGTACTACGGAATAAACTGGATTATCCTCCATTCATTGTAAATTTCATGGGTTATATTGAACTTGCTCACTCCGGTATCATTTCGTGTTACTTCCATTAAAACGGGATTAGTGGTTCACACGTTTCATTTAAAAGCCATGAAAAGCTGATATACTTATATAAAGCTTTGCAGTTGTAAATCCGCAAATGTCTCCCTTTAGGTATGATTCCATCCATGGAATTGCGAAGTGGAATTACCAATTCTAATAATTCTCCAGTCTTTTGTTTTTTTTCTCTAAAAATAGACAAAAGCACAATCATATAAGTTCTCCTTCATTTTCTAGTCCTTCTTGCTTGACATCTCTTTCAATATAAGTAGTTCTAAAGACGCCTTGTAGCAATTGGATTGACACGTAAGCCTAAGCTGAATTTTGTGTCAATATTGTCCTAAATTCGTTTTTAGAGGAATGAAGAGCTTCCATAAGTTCTCCTTCATTTTCTAGTCCTTCTTGCTTGACATCTCTTTCAATATAAGTAGTTCTAAAGACGCCTTGTAGCAATTGGATTGACATGTAAGCCTAAGCTGAATTTTGTGTCAATATTGTCCTAAATTCGTTTTAAGAGGAATGAAGAGCTTCCGAAAGATTTTTGCTACTTCCTTGGAGTAAATATTTAAATAGCTTTGATTTATTGAACTTTCTAAAATTGATAATGATTAACGAATGTTTTAACCACTGCATTGCAATTTTTAAATTTACAATCAGTAAAACCTCCGCTTAGCCTCGATCAAACTTACCACATCAAAACAGAGCAGAAAAAAATCATTTATTTTTCATTTTACGATTCCACGATACGAGAAACCGAGGTATGGTATTCAACCTTATTCTATAAATCCCATTCCACTGGCACTCACTGATGGATTGAAGACAGTTATTCTATCATTATCATTAGTGTATTGACATTGCTGAAAGGAAAAGGTCAAAAGCCAGTAGTACACAAGAAATGAAACTTGAAACTACCCACAAATCGGGATTGCATAACATTCTAAACTTTCTCATGTAATTTTTAGTTTTCCCATTGTGTTATTTTTTGTGCTTTTAGACGACATGCACGGCACGTAGAAAACAAATAAAAAATGTTACAACAGCACATCGAGTAGACAAGATGATTGATCACCTTCAAACATGCCGACATTAGGCAAAAGTAAGTATTTGCTTCAAGAACTGCATTCTCTTCCAGCCAGACTACCTTTTCTGCTTAATCCCTAAACGATTAGATTTACGAGCTTTGTTTGAAATTGATTTACCGCACTCATGCACGTGCAAAATATTTAACGCAAATAATGCACGCTCAAAGTAACTGCAATACAATCCCATCAATAATATATCGTTTATTTTGGCATAAACACTTCAAACCCCCAAAAACCTCAACATTGAAAGCACACAATACTGAGAAGTTTGTTTACTAGTAAGGTAAAGCAAACCTTTATAACAAAAATTAGATAGAAAACAGCGAGTGTTTAACAAAAGAAAAATGATGGTTCATTTGCTCAACGTTTCGACTAGGGTTAAGTCCTCATCAGGAGCAACTTTTACTTTTTTGTTTGAAATACACTGTTGTGGGGCTTTTTTCTTCTTTTGTATTGTACAAACTGTATTTGAATCTTGATTCAGTATGAAAGATGGAAATATAATTCACATATAATTCGCACAATATTTATAATTGTGCGAAACAGCTATCAACCGTTACAAGCGCCATTATGATAAAATTTTAAGCTTGAACAGATTTTCGCAATTATTAAAAGATTGAAAAATTACATTATAATTTATAATTCCCATTCCAATTAAAGGAGAAAACAAAAATTATATTGGAGAAAAATGGAATATCTACAGCATCATTATTTTCCCTTTTTCCCTCGCTTGATTTCTGTATGCAAATAATTTTTTATAAAGTATAGAGACGTCTCTCATCATAGAGGTAGGATATACCTGTCTCTCATATAATGCATAAAGCTAGTATTTTACCTAATTTTTTTATTATGCACATTTCACAGTATCATCTTATTCAACAGGCTGAACACAATGATTCGCTCCTCGTGCCCTAAAATGTGATAAAATGTTTCTTTTCAGGGGAAAGTTTGCACTAGCTCGTATGGAATTGCATAACTGCATGTATTTTGTATCCTCTTTACATTGGGGCTGGGGCAACGAAAGACACAGACAAAGACCGTCGTAGAGGTGAAGTTTTTCTTTTTGCCAAGAAAGTTGAAAAATGATATACTGCTGTCATGGAACATGTGTATTATGACATCCCATTGACACAACATCATTCTTTTTCCAGGTACTAGTAGTAGAGTGTAACACACGTCACCGTCAAGTTTTTCAAAGAATGACATACAATAGAGTTCTCATATATAAACTGAAAGCATGTATAAAATACGTGATGCAGGAGAGAACCTGTCCAAATTTATTGTAAACAACTTTATAAGTAGATTATGAGGACATTCTTAATATTACTTCCTGGATAAACTCTTGCACTTTAACTTCTCAAGATAAAGAAAACAAACTTCCGGTATGATAAACATTGAACAAACAACTGAAAACGGCAACAGGTGAACAAAGAGTTTCTTCATAATTATACGGCAATGCAAATGCACCTCTATAGCATATATACAGCATATATCATTCTAGAATACAGTAATTTGGCTTTCTCTTTAATGAAAAGGAAGATTTTGTTATACTAGTCTTTTTCTACTTTCTCCAACAAAATTAAGCGAATTAGCAAAAACCCAGGATGGAAGCATTTTTGAATATTGCAAAGCAGCACCAGACTCCACGGAATGGCAAGCATACCAAGAACAACGACTGTTTTCCAATTAACGTGCTTAAAATGAAAAACTTAAAATCAAAGGATCTAACAGACGTGGCGGATGTGACAACAAAAACCAACAATAATGAAAAAACAAAATGTCCACACCTTGACCCAGTTATGGGCGAATCAAAGGTAAATAAAAAACAAAATGATACCAAATTAGCAGCAGCCCTATTCAGTAAACATTGGCGTTAACAAAAATAGGAAATAATGGAAAAACAAAACTTCAACACCTTGACACAGTTATGGACGAATCAAAGGTAAATAAAAAACAAAATGATACCAAATTAGCAGCAGCCCTATTCAGGAAACATAGGCGTTTACAAAAACAGGAGAATTAAAAATTGGAAAGTTTTTGTAAACTTACATATAAAATAAGCTTGTTGATGCGCAATGCAAGAATTAAAAGGCAACTTTTTTTTCGTGTGTTGAAGACCAACTTACCTTTGCAACTACTTCCCACTGACACGCCTTGTGTTCCAGCCATCCTAAAAAAGGCAAATAACCGTTCCCAGCCCAAGGATACATCGAGTTCTAATGTTACCTGGAAGGAGCCAGTTGCAGACACAAAATTCTTACCTGTAGGATATATGAAAGTTCCTATTGTGCCTAAACTTGAACAAACGAAAACTGCCTTCTCTGCAAAAAATCCGAAAAGTAAGATTTTCTCGGTAGAACAAAACGTAAAAAGAAAGTCAGACATTACAAGAAAACCAATTTTCATCAATTTTAGAGACAACTGCAAAATGTAGTAAACCATACAAGCGGAATAATGGAAAAAGTAACCTCGGCACATCCGAAAGTTTGGCTACTATCAAAGCTGAATATGAAGATAACAGGTTTTTATTTTTCCACCTAATGATACATTGCAACTTGATCATACCAAATAACCACCCAAATAATGATTTTTTAAAAATACATTTCTATTTACGTCTTCATGTTCAGTACAGAAGGTAGGTGTTGTTTTACTCGACTCAATCTCGTATTACCCAAGTATTTTAGATAAAAGTAAAGTTTACTTAGTAAACACATATTAAGAATTTTACAAAACAGAAAATGTTTACGCCAGTATTAGAAAGATAAGGGAGCATACAAAGGAACATTAAGAAGGGACAATTGATACATGTTTGTAATTTAAGGGAGTGTTATTGTGTTTTGTAACACGTGTATTGGCTCTTCGTGACCGTGAAATGCATAACATGTCTTGATTTTATGCTCCCAATCCCAATAGTCACACTGGCATTTCATTTCGAGTTCAGTGATGACCGTGAAATGCATGACATGTCTTGATTTTATGCTCCCAATCCCAATAGTCACACTGGCATTTCATTTCGAGTTCAGTGTAATACAAATACTGATATCATGTCAAAAGAACATGTTCATTGACTGAATCAGTGGTGCATGCATGACATGTTTGGAAAAAAGTAATTTCAAGGGATCGTCATCAGCTTATTTCTTGATCCTATCATCATGATGACATAAAAATAATGTTATAATAACTCAAATATTAAAGAGCTATTGAGGAGGACAATAAGGCAGGAAAACCTAAAAATCACACTGATGGGAATGAGATAAATTCACAGAGCTCTAGTGGAACGCCTACTACAACAACCGCATTGAAATTTCAAGCAGAGGCGACATTACGCCCTAATGATGCTCTTCCTACCACCATGAAAAAGGGAAAGGGATTTTCCATGCAAACATTGAAACATGAACCCGCACGCAAAATCAAAACGATGGAAATGGTAGAGGAACATGAACCGACGGCGTCAGTATTTGGAATTAAACATTCTCCTCAAGCCTTCCCAGATAATAACAACAACAATGTGTTCTGGGAAAGCACATCAACGATCTCTTCCAATGAAATCAATCATGTAAAAGCTTCTAGTTTGCAAAGTGCTTCCAATCCCACTACGAAATGGAAGTGGCAAAGAGAAGCAAAAGTCGATGGTGTCTGTGATTCCATCACCTACTCCTTTCATAGGCAGGATATAAATGGAAACAATACTGATTTGTGTGCATCTACGCAAAAACCAACAAAGAAATGTTCTGTGGAAAGCTCCAAGTTGGATGTAGAAGCTGTGAAAGATAATTTCGGAGGTACATCTTCAAGTTTATTCGAGGATAGTGACGTCAAATTGTCCGATATGAATGGAAATAATATTGACAATAAACTAATTGAGGAATTTGGAAAAACAATACTGATTTGTGTGCATCTACGCAAAAACCAACAAAGAAATGTTCTGTGGAAAGCTCCAAGTTGGATGTAGAAGCTGTGAAAGATAATTTCGGAGATACATCTTCAAGTTTATTCGAGGATAGTGACGTCAAATTGTCCGATATGAATGGAAATAATATTGAAAATAAACTAATTGAGGAATTTGGAAAAGAACGCGTTTCAAAAACTCTATTAACTCGAGTTGTTTGTGAAAGAGCAAACTTGTTGGGCAAGAGGAACGTCAATGCACAAGGTGTTAATGTCAATATGAACAAGGAGTCGAATTTCAGAGACATTCCATTTCAGAAAAAGAACAAGTTACTCAAATTTGAAGAAGTTGAGACCCTTTTGAACCGCTTTACTCCACCCGAACTTCCANATGAACAAGGAGTCGAATTTCAGAGACATTCCATTTCAGAAAAAGAACAAGTTACTCAAATTTGAAGAAGTTGAGACCCTTTTGAACCGCTTTACTCCACCCGAACTTCCACAAATTGAGATTTGCAATGTGCTTCCAGGTACACCTCAATGGCAAGTGTACTGGGAGGACTTTAATCAGAAAATAGCTGGGTATTATACTTCTGTGGAGAAGTTTTCAAAGCAGATGGATGATCTATTGGTAGATGATGATGGATGCGAATACCAAAAAGAACTCAAGAAACGCTATAATGAGGAAAGGGCTATTCAACTAAGGTACCTATTCACAAGTTTTCACTATTATATCATAAATCGTACAGCGGCAGGCATATTATTATGTCGCATGGATATTCATCGTTTTGTGCCAAATACCTCCCATTTCTTTTGGTCAACGACCTGTTGTTCAACACTGTTGACTCAACAGTATCAGCTATTGACATTCAATAGTTGCATAAAATACCGTTATATGCTTTGTTATAAGTGTGTATTGCGTTATTTGATTATTGCCATCTATTTCTGTTGCTGCTTTCATTGTGATAGGATGGGGATTACAATACCTAAGCCACCTTTGATCCGACAACCACTAACGGATACCCTTGAAATTGGCGGTTATGTGATACGACCTCTGGGTGGCAGTGTAGAACAAGCCATGGTGTCCACCACTGACCATAGCTCATTTCGACTGGAAATTCCTTCTGAAAAGATAAATGATGACCTTGGGGGGATCACTGTTGACACAAAATTAAATTTGATGACCGTTGCAATTCCATCAGGTATGAAGGACAGCTCATTTCTAAAACTTGTTCAAATCTCCGTCCCACCTTATAAGAGAGTTCAAAACCTGGAAGTTGGAGGTCCTTTAAACAACGGGGGAAAAATTGTAGTGATTGGCAAGTAACCAATGTTGTTAAAGCGTCCAAATTTTTGTGTAAATAGTTTTAGCCAGTGAAGTACACAAGAAATATAGTTCAATTTAGTATGAAAAACAAAATTTTTATGCATGTAAAGTAGTAAAATCAAATACAAAGACGCCTTTAACCAGGCAAACCAATCTAATTCAATATGCGGGGCTGTATTTACAAACAAAATTTCATCAACTACTTCTCGTTTATGTAAACTATCTACCTATATAATTAAGGTAGGTTACCCTTTTAAAGGATTTCTAGCTTTGTGATTACACTTGTTCGACATGTAATCAACTGAGCTATATACCGTTGTCCATTTCCAGAAAATAAGAAAGTACTGAATTCAAACAAGACAGACTTGTCCTTATATTAACCAAAATAAAACCAAAACATAGGAATTACATAATGTTATTACAAATAGACAATCCTTTGAAGTCAGTTGCCCTCAACGAGATATTTCCAGTAGTCTATCCACTTCAAACAAAGACCTCAAGCTATACATGAATAAGACATTGGAATATCTCCCGTCGACTCTGAAAACATAAAACCCATGTTACTACGACTACGATTCCCGGTATTCAAAAAT
>JAANSP010001302.1:0-15942 GCA_036850745.1 Homidia socia
TATGTGATTTTCAGTTACAATTTAGCTTAGTCACCAGTCACTATATAGCAATAAATGTAACAAGAAGAGAAAAAATCTCAAATGCATCGTTCACCACTTGACTATCTTCATCGTCGTCGTTGCCGTCAAAAATGACTGTGCTAGTGCTGCTGTGCTGCACACAATCGATTTGCTTGTTATAAGTAAGCTATTATAAGCAAGCACACGTTTACTACTAAAACTGTCGTGAGTTGAGTAGCGGCATGCCATACACTACACCGAACTGAATGAACCAACGAAACGGTGTTGGTTTTACAACGACACGGTATAAATGTCCTTAAAGTGTAGATCTGCCTCAATGGTATAGACATATTATCTTTGGAAAGAATCGAATCTCTTTAATGTTTTATAGATAATTAAACACCAAACTACCAGCCTGTTGTGCCTACTATGAACAAACCCAGCAAGCAACTTTTTTTTCTTTATCCTCCTCTTAGCAGTTTTGAAACGAAAATATGTAAATGACTTGATATCGATATATTTTATGTATGTACAAGCTCCGTTACTACACAAACAACAACCGAATAAATTTCAAACGAAACACTTTTTTTGCTTAAAGTCACTTAAAAAACGGGAGAATTTAAACATTTTTGTTTAGTTAGGTAATGGCAGCAGTAGAGTACATGTCTTGCCAGTTTCTCACTCTGTCACACACACACACTCACTCGACTCTCTTGTCACTTTTAATGGTTTTTTCGTTTTCTTCTTCGTGGGAATAATGTAGATATGCGTGTAAGTAAACATGGAAGCATGTCACCTACTCAGTCATCAAATTAAAACGAGTTGAATTTTTATTTTTGGAGAACGAGTGGAACAAATTCGGTAATATGGGAAAAAATAAGTTTATGTGAAGCTTGTGACTGACAAAAGATGGTGAGATACTTGACTGCGTATTTTAAGGTAAGGTAATAGATGATGATGATGTTGGTGCACACTCATAAAAATCAGATTGCACTCGTTTAGGATAAACGAAATAAACCCCTAAAATTTTTGCATATCATCATCACATCACCCACCACCACCGCATGGGTAAATAGACATGTGCTTGCAAGGCGAGCGGAAAAAAACTGCACAAAGTATAAAATGTTCGTTCGTAGCACCAAAAACCAAACAGACATGAGCGAACACAGATGAAAATGGAAAGGAGGAGCAGAAGACGAAGAAGAGCAGTGTTTTGTTGCCCAAGCAGAATAACTTAACTTACTGGTTACACGACGAGGAGAGCTGTTGAGCTGACTGTGATGGAATTGCTTATGTACATAATAAAATATCACTCACTCAACTCACCAGACTACTACTACTACGGACCGACCGACTACCAACCATATCGTCATCGTCATCACATTTTGCCATTTACCTTCTTAACCAACTATGCAGTATTATTATGCCTTTTACATTCTAATAGAAGAAAATAACTCTCTAGCTCTCAACCCAAGAAATTTATACCAGCAGCAGCAAGCAAGCAAGTAGTGGCGGTAGAAGAAAAGCAACTGATATTATGAAAGTTGATAACTTAAAGGGAGGAATAAAAAAGAGTTAAACTATTATGCTTTTTGGTTGAATGCATGTTCTATTGACTATTGACATATTATATGTCCAATAGTATGTATGTTATATATACGCAATAAACTATAATAGCGGCTACTATTTCAATCTTACTACTACTATTATTATTATCGAGTGGTGCTAGTATAGATATCATCATTTCAAAACAACAAATGTACACAATAAACAATGTAAGTAACTAAAAGAGCAAAGAAATAATGGAAATGCCAAATCATGCTTGCTTATTATTGCTTGTACAACCTCACAAAAGTTTTCGGCAGCACGAGCATGTCATGCTTGTGCACATTTTGTGCTTTTTTCTTCTTAACTACTATTATTATTATCGAGTGGTGCTAGTAGAGATATCATCATTTCAAAACAACAAATGTACACAATAAACAATGTAAGTAACTAAAAGGGCAAAGAAATAATGGAAATGCCAAATCATGCTTGCTTATTATTGCTTGTACAACCTCACAAAAGTTTTCGGCAGCACGAGCATGTCATGCTTGTGCACATTTTGTGCTTTTTTCTTCTTCTCGAGACATATATGTTCACCATAAAAGTAAATGTGTGTAGTCTTTATGGACAATTGTGTGTTTCTACGAGAAAAAAACATGCATATGCATATTCATTTTTACTCTCGGTCCGAAAATGCAATCACTTTGAGAAATTGGTGAGAAATTTAAGACGCCTACAGACGAAAAAGACTAACATTTTGTGCATGACGCACAAAAACTTAAACTTTGTGCAAGCAAAGAGATTTCCATTATGGGTATAGTTTTTTTTTCTTTCCTTTTGTCAATAATTGTGTTAAAGTAAACGGAAAATAAAATGCAATTTGAAAAAAACCAAGTTGGTGGCTTGAATGCCTTGAATAATAGTGTAGCCATGCATTTTTCAATGGATCGATGAAGTTGTGAATATAATAGGGTATTAATCTATTAACCTATTACATAATAAAAAAGCTAACATTAACATTGAGAACGTGATGAGGGGAATGAATGCCAGAAAGAAACTTTGCTAATCCACTACTATTTATTATGCATCATCTCGTCAAATAACAAAGCGTAAAAGGCGTCTGTATACTCAATTTAGCCATATTTACATATCCCTGCATGCATATCTTACTACTCATCATACAATTCCCCTAAAATCAACAACGCACAAAATGTACATACTAGAAAGGAAAAATGGAGAAAAGCAATAAATCCAAAAAAGTACGGCAAACCGACGACGGTTTATTAGGTGCTTCAGTTATAGTGCATGCATTTTTTGTTTCATTGTTAATAAAAAGCGTTTGCCGTGAACGAAATGGAAATTGGAGTAAAACTACATACAGAGTCGAATCTTGCTTTGACCGGAACATATATTTTATCCTGTTTTTTCCTGGACCATACTGCCCATTTTATTATCATACAAATAAAGTTAAACGCAACTACTCCAGTAACATTGAATGATGAAGGTTATTTTTACTACTACCCGTATATATTAAAAAGTCTATAGCGTTATCATCATGATAGCTGTAAATACAGAGGATAAGGAAATGTGTGCTGGTAATGGCACAAAAACACCGCCGGCCATCAACAACCTTTTTTCCGAATAATACCTCAACACCAGAAAGTCTGTTTTGCACATAAAAATTTCATTTGCATTTTGTGTAAAAAAGGGTTAAAAAGGTATTAACGGATTACCTCCAAAGGTTTTTTTCTATCATCACGAAACAAGAGAGAGACGATCAATTCAAGGAAAGTTCGTGTTAAGCTAGACTACAGTGTTGTGCTGCACCTTTTGGTGCTCGGTTGTTGCTTTTATCGTTACGGTTGTTTGTCTCATTCCCACTTGATAACATAATGGTGTGAATAAGTAAAGTGTATCCTGTCCTTTTATTTGTCAATGACCATGGCAGTGGCTCTACTACTGACACCCACAAATGTTTTATCTAAATAAAATACAGTCGGACTACCAGTCTGATAGTTTATGTGCCAATAATATTTACACATTTTACTAGAGTACAGGTAAATAAACTGGCGGTAGAAAAACTGTTGTCCGGAGTGTACTGTCAAGGCGCTACATGTCCAAAGGTAAATGTCAAGGTGTCACATGAATTCGTGCAAAACGACAGGTGCCTAGAGAAAATAATGATATGTAGTTTGGCTTTTAGTCTAAAAGGCTTTTCAAAATGTGATGCTAATTTTACCCCAGTTTAAATTTAATGTTGTGCAATAAGCATCATGGGACTCACTGAAAAAATCTACAAGAGAAGACCAGAATACAAAATCATCTGCAAAAAGTTTGAACATACAGGTGTACTATATGTACATTAGTTAGTGTACGGCTGAAAAACAGAAAATAGATTACGTAAGCAGAAGATACTGATAGAAATAGAACAAGATATAGGCATATTTGAATGTACATTTTAATTTAATATTGCTAATCTAATAATGCGTTCACTCGCTAATCATTCTTTCACACCGAGAAAAAATATTGTTATGTAGATGCTTATATGCATGGCTTTTTGAAAGATGGAAAGCCAACTTTTGAATGTAGAAAGAGGAAACTCTGTATGACGCAATACCAAAATAGGTACAAAATTGTTATAAATGTTCATCCATAATGAAGAATTACGATGCTTCGTTAAATTTGTTTTCATCCAACAAAATCAACATGAAAAAAGTCCTCATCTTCTAGTTGATATATTAGTCTTACTTAAAAGCGACTACTTCATTTACAACCTTGTTTAACAAATTGAATTTCTGATGCAGACAATCTAGTCTAGAGGAGAAATAGGTAGCCCTTATCTCCTGAGAACGTATTTCCAATGTTTAAAAAAAGTTTTTAGAATATTGGTAGGTATAAACGTATTTTAGATATACAGCCATTATTATTAAACTTTTTTAGATTAATTCTACCGTGACTTAGGAGCATACATACATATATATACGCCTCTCGTTAGCCATTTTTTTGATAAAAACTTATTCAACCAAAAAATACTCTTATGATTTCGCATTGGTAAACTTTACATACTCAACAAGTTGAGAGTATTTATTAATGGGATGTGACTTTTGGATGAAGCTTTCATCAGAGAGAAACTTAACAAAATACACCAAAGTGTCTACTTAATATTGCAGCATGGTCTGGATCTCCTCAAGTTTGTATACTGAAGTTATGATAACTTTGATGATGATGATGAGTAATACATAATTCATTGTACGCAATAAGTGTTCCATTTCCAAATAAAAGTTTCCATTACGCAGAAGCTTCTCCTCAAGCTTTAACTCCAGATGCTCAGGTTGCCATACTCCGGTTTTCAATTTTTTTTTACATATAACCATATTTTATATTAACGTTCTCCTCTGGGTTTCATGTTTTTGCATGTGCTCCAGTTCCCAACAACTTTTGGTATAATTGCTTATGCAATATGCAGTGCAGACTATCATATTTATTTCGTTAACAAAACACAAACACTATAATTTACATACATAATTTAACGACTTCAAATTCTCGTGTCACCCAAGCATACTGTCACTGAGGTTCGTGAATGAGTTTCATAATTTTCTCATGTCTGTATACCATTGCTACACAAATGTTGTTGAATATTTACTTGGAAAAACTAGTCTTTACAAAAATTTCCCTCTCAGGTGAGCTGCTAAATTCATGTTTATTTATGCTGTCAGAAAGCAGAACTGTAACGTAATACAAATAATAATAAAAATAAAACTTAATATGAAAGTTGGGCACATGCCCAAAGCCAAGGCAAGAAGAATTCGAAAGAAAGGAAAGGAAAAAATGAGTGTTTCTCCGAACCCTGATAAACCTTATCGCATTTAAAGCACGTACAAAATATTTATCATCAATAATAATATTCAGTATTATGATAACAAAACATGCCTCATCCATATTTAATAACCTCTCAAGTCATGATTCCCATTGCATTGCTCTTATATTGCTGGCTGAGATTGAATCCGAAAAGGTTAAAGGACCATTCCGCTGTACAAACTTTGCTATTAATGGTAAGCCATTAACTGCGCACTACGACTCCCACAGTACTTACTACAAATGTTCAGAGGAGATATATGATACTCAACTCTAATAACATTAGTATCGACGCAAGTGGACATTGTTGAAGGTCATCCAGCAGTATCATCGTCAGATACTTTTCCCATTTATTTTCAGATTCCATTGGATAATGTGTGTCATTTGCTATATGGCTCTTGAGAACTTTTCTTTTGCTGCATACAGAGAGATATAGAAATTCAATGTCAACCATTATTGATCTATCGATTAACGTGTTGTGGATTGGGGCGGGGATTGTACATGTACCTTTGCTAAAGCCTTAGCTCAAGATTTTTTTGGCAACTTTGCTAGAGAAAGGTTCAATCAAAAAGAGAGCTAGAGGAGGAGAGCCAAATAGGAATTCAATAAGAACAAGACACGTGGACGTACTTGAACAGCAAGAAACAATTTATTTGCTTTCCCACACAAAAAAACCAACGATTGCATGCTGCTGACTGCTACATGACAAGACTGAGAAATGCAGAAAATTCTCAGCATCGTCAGTAACACAAACAAAAATATGCATACACACATCGTAAACAATGGGGAAAAGGTAAAATTATTTGAAAGACATGCCAGCATTGTTTATAGGAAACAGTGAATCTTTGTCGCAGTCTGGATTTTTCTAGGAACTAGAAAATCCCAATATATACCTAGTTAGCTGGGCTCCTTTCCACAATTTGTCGGAGATAGAGAGAAGAGAGAGACTTTACAATAAAAGGAACAGCGGGATCACAAATATTGCAATCATTAGGGTCACCGTCATAGTTGTCGTCCTATCCAGCTCGCTCGTCCAAACGAGGGAATAAGTACGAGGAATTACACAACATGCCCGCTAGTTAAGTATGCACTCATCTTCCATTTTGTGCCAGTAAAAACAGGGAAAAGTAATGCTTCAACTGACTGCGGCGGGAGCAACGGAGCACAAAGAATTGAGGATGATGTAAGTACAAAGGCAGAGAAATGGAGGACATTTTTCCTTGGAAAAAAGATACGACTTGACATGGCATATTACAAGGTGCATGCTGGCTTGCCAAAATACAAATGATGCGGTGTACTGATGTGATATGCAATGTCTCCGGTAAAATAAAAAGCGCAAAAATTATTTTCATTCTTTATTTTCAAAAGGAAAGATTAAAAGAGCGTACAAGCTGTTGTTGTTGTTGAAGTTGACATTTTGGGATTTTTTTTTGTTTTTAAAGGCTTCGCTTTTGATTATCCAGGATTGAATTACCCATGGCCGGATAAACTTGATTTTTTAACTGAAATAAAATCCAAGCAGGTATGGTGGTGCTAGTTTACACTGAAAATTACGATTGTAAAGACTACCTATATCACCATCAAAGCATTTTTGGTTGGTTTAACACTTACTTTCCCGTGTACACGAGAAAGTTAACGTGATTTTAAAAATTCAATTCTGGTTTTTTGCCTGGTTATTTTGTGTCCTTTGAAAAAGATGGCCGGAAACAAAAATTTCACAGGTTAGTGAGCAAACAGAGAGATGGATAAACGGAAGTTTTACTTTCTCGTATACACACATAGGATTTAAGTGTGGACCTACTCGAAAGATCACACGATTATTTGTAAAGCTAAAGCTCATCAGGTTACAAGAACAGGATGAACGTTCGTATCTAAAACGGGCTCCACGAATCCACGAAAAAAAACAAAGCGGAGTTTAAAAAAGTACGCTTTGGCTTTAGTGAACACGTTTCAAGAAATGTCGACTTTGTTGTACATGTAGTGTAGTCGCAGTCAACTGGAGTGTAAACGCAGAGTTGTTGAAAGTTGTAAGGAAAAAGTAGAGATCTTGTTGAATAATGAATGCAAACAGTTTTGAGCCGTATTGAATGAAGAGAAATGGAAAGTAGAAAGAAAAAGGAAAGAGATGTGATGGTGGTGGTGGTGGTAGTGAGGTACCCTAAATGTACACATTATTATTACATTTAAACATGCACATATACATTAGTAGAAAAAGTTAAGAACGAGAAAAAAACTGTAGTTTTGGTCGAGTAGTAGAAAGGATAGATAGCTACTAGTAGCAGCTTTTGCCAGTTTCTTAAATTCTCTTATCATCCACGTTCAAACGAAACTCCCCCGTTTTGACGAGACCTAACAATGCATCTTCTTCTTGTGTTGAGTTTGAGTGAGAGTCTGTGTGATAAAGAAGAAAACGGTGAAGAAAAGAAACAGAAATATTGTTACTGGAAAGCATTGAGAAAAAAATACATTGCACTTGTGTGGAATAGTCGAAATGTTGGTGGTGGTGGTAAAGTTTAAGAAAGGTACAGGGTAAAAAAAGTAGAGAAAGAAACTGTACAAGCAGTAGTAACTCTTCAAAATTTATGTTCCACTTTGGCCCGTAAACCGACAAAAACCGACGAAATATTTTGTGTCCTCGCTGTCTATGCGCCTACGGGGCTATTATGGCCTATTATTTTCACGTGCTTTTTCTCTCTCTATTTCTTTCCCATTTTATTATCCCTTTATTTTACTGACATTATATGCACATGTCCATATAAAGTACCGGGATGATGGTGATGTTGATGAATCAAATAATAAAATGTGAATGTGCATCACTGGAGCAGAAAAGATGGTGAGAGTAGTAGTAGCAATACTAGAAAGTTATATTATATTATAACTAATGTGCTCCATATAATACAATGCCACACGAGACGAGAATGCGAAAAAGGGGTAAGGAAGTAATGTGGAGGGAGAAAGAGTAGATGGGGAAATACGTTTTACTTAATAGTAATAAGATTTCTTATTTTATTTTTTACTTTACAATGTTTGTAGCCTTTTAGGCAGAATATAGCATGTGTGTAAGGTAAGTTGGAAGCCCTGTGAGTAGCATAAACATTTAAGATGTTTGCATTCATATGCCATTAGCGTACTGAGCAGATGGATTCTAACAGGATTTTAGTTAGTGTAAAATTTGATTGAAAATGAAACGGATCAATGAGGATTCACCAGTAAAGTAGATATGAAGGAGGATAAATTGGATGAAAGTTATATTATGACAGATAGTGACGTATCAAGGAAAAATCCGTACCAAAAACTAAGCTCCAAGCTTAATAATATTTTACCTTTAGAGTAGGCAGAGCTAAATACCGGCTGAGTTCTCACTTGAGATTTTTATTTATTGTTCCCACTTGCCCCGAACTAGATGTGATTTATCATTTTTACTCTTGTGAGGATTTGAGATTTTGGAAGCAGGGAAAGATGCTAATTTTAGAACCGATCATTGATGAAGAAAGCCAAGTCATTTGGCTGATAATAACCTAATTTAATAGCATCATTTTGTTCCCAAATTTAATTTACAATGCAAAGCGGCTGTGCACTGAATTTAACGGAGATTTAAAAAAGAGTAAACATCAAAATGAACAAGCATTTTAAGCTAATCTCAATGATGAAGAGATTCAATGATATTCACTTCACCACAGAACCACAAGTTCATATTAAAATTTAAGCAAGTCTGAACATGACTAGAATGGATAGATGGTTGACAAGAGTAATGAATTATGAATTGTGTGTTTCGGCGTGTGTACATAACCTGTCGAAACTTTGTTGTGGAATCATTAATTTCCCTCTCGTTTCAACTTGCAACAGTCAGAGCCAGCAATATATTTTTGTGGTGAAAAGAGGATCATGATGATGATGGCGTGGCACTCTATAACTTCATATATGTTTACTCGTGCACATATCCACCAGTTTATACTGCCTGCCACCCCGCTGAAAATACTAAGGCTAAATGTGAAATGGCACCAACGTAAAGGATATACACATTCATAAGAATAATATTTGGCATACATGCCTACTACTTCAACTTCCATAAAAACTGGCATTTATATCACTTTTAAAGGCACGTAAAAATGAATAGTGTAAAATCAAACAAAAACAAAATAACAAACAGTTTATATAGAGAAGCATTTTTGTTTAACGTAAAGATGAGTTAAAGGAAATAATAATGCTTCAATATTTTTTAAAGACTCACATTCAGTCGACGAGCAAACAGTAAACAATAAGCATCAGTTCAGTTTTGTAGCGTTGCAATTCCTTTGCTGCTCTACTCTTGACGTAACTAGTTCTCGCCGACTTTAATAATAAAGATACGAACATGAGATAAGGGGGAATGAGATACAGACAGTCTGCAGGCAGCAGAGAAAAGCCATTTATTTTGTCAAGGTGGAATCAACGGATGATTTACGATTGCTGTCTGAAAACTCCACAATTTCTGAAACTGGATGGTATTGGCTGGTATTGATTGAGCGAGTTCAAAGTATATGGGCATGTATATATTTATATGTTTGTGATGATGATGATGAAAATAATATGATGGCCGAATTTTTGGTATAAAATGAACTAATATTTTTGTGGTTCATTAATCTAGTGGTGTTAGTTGTGGTGCTGATGAGTTAAGAGTGGAGAATGGTGAAATCCTTGAAATCGGAAGGAAGTCAACCCCACAAGTTACCATGATGTGGCACTCTTCTACACAAAGAACCACATTTTTACTGCTACAGAGAGAGAGGTATCTAATTAGACAATGTAAACAGTTGCGGAGCTGGCTGCAGACGAAATGAATCTTAAAAAACAATACCACTTGTTATCAGATTTATCAATCAAAAAATTCAGTCATTAAAGAAATCCTTGCCTTCTCTCTGGTCTGGTTTGACAGGAATGATAAACTATCCATTGTTTCAACAAATAGGTATGTACATATCAAGTGTTACATAATGGCGTCAGAAAACCAATAAAACTTGGATTTTTTGAAAGTTATACAGCTACGAATTGCCTTTTATGGCGATGTGTAATCCAAAACATTAGCATAGCTATAAAAATTTAATTTGCTATGAATTTGTTGCTTACTGCGCGTACATAAATTTATCAAGCAGAGACACCTATTTGACAAAAAAAACCTGACTGGATGCCCTCTTTTTACGTCATATCATATCACTGCATGAAGTTTATAGATAGTTGTAATTCAGTCATGGTAAGTAATACTTGAGAAACCGACTACTTCCCGGGATGTCGTCATTACATTGTCTGTCATCGGTAGGGATTTTTACTCGTCCTTTCGCAATGCAATCCACTTACTTGCTTGCCAAAATTTCAACTGCTAATGGATCTACACAATATAGATAGCGTAAGTAAGCACAACTAAACTGTTGACAACAAGCTGAGCTGAAGATAGCAGAGCTGAGAATTTGAGCAAAGAGTGGAAAACTCGAGTGATTTTATAATTTATGAGCTCTATAAAACTCAAACAAACAACCTTGGTAATGAATGTCAGAGTAGCACAAAGGAAAAAAAGAAAGCTGCTGAAAGCTCTCAGTGTTTCTCTTTTGATTGCCAGCATTGTTACAACAAAGTCAGTCATTTTGCTCCAATGTCGTGTTGTGATTATGTGATAGATGTAGCTTGATTGATGCAAAAAAGCCTTGAATAAATTTGAGTTTGTTGAAGAGTTCAAATCATGTTAGGTAGGTACATATACACTGTATGTTAGTGAATGCCTGTCTGTCGGAGAAGAAGAAGATAGACAAACTTTTTGTCAATTACATTTACGCATGAAATATAGATGAGAAGTAAATAGTAAATATATACGTATAGCAAAGTTTTTTTTTACTAATGGATAACTATTGTACTTGTTTCCGCTTGGCTTTGACTGACTATTTGAGCGGAAAAGTATTTGTTCAATTTACTATTTGAACATCTAAATAAAGACTCGAGCAATTTAGCAAAAGCAACAGTAGAAATTGCACAGACATTGCAGCAGTTGCTCGCACATTTCATGTAGTTTAAATACATGGGTGTTCATTTTATGTACATGGTTCGTTAAAGAAAACAAAAATTAGTGAGAGCTGAGTTGAGAACGAACATGAGTAGGTGTTTTATACAGCAAAGATCAAGTATTATGTAGTGTTCTCAGTTTCAGTTAATGAATATGTAGTAATGATCGTTGAAGAAGAGTTTAGTTTTTTTACATGCATAAATACATATTACAGCACTAAAATTACTATTTCAAATTCATATAATATCATATATAAACGTATGTTGGAATGTTAAACAAGATAAAAAAAATATACATACTAAATACCAGCCGAATGCAAATTAATTACACACTTCAAATTCAGTTCATGTTCGACAAACATATTATTTTTCGCTCTGTATTATTGGAAGAAGAGTTCAAGCCACACATGTGAAACTGCAGATTGCAGCAAGCCTCTTGTGCACCCACATGAATGCAAAATTGGGGAAAATCGTCATTTTTTTCAGGTATGTTTGTTTGTGACCTTATGTTCAAAATGTTATTACTTTTAAAAACACTTTCTGTTGAACTGAGAGGTGAGGTGAGTCAGTTTTTTGAAGCAAGTAAAAATTTTCATTTCCACCATACCAGCCAAAAACTAAATACCAACCGAATGCAAATTAATTACACACTTCAAATTCAGTTCATGTTCGACAAACATATTATTTTTCGCTCTGTATTATTGGAAGAAGAGTTCAATTCAAGCCACACATGTGAAACTGCAGATTGCAGCAAGCCTCTTGTGCACCCACATGAATGCAAAATTGGGGAAAATCGTCATTTTTTCAGGTATGTTTGTTTGTGACCTTATGTTCAAAATGTTATTACTTATCAAAAACACTTTCTGTTGAACTGAGAGGTGAGGTGAGTCAGTTTTTTGAAGCAAGTAAAAATTTCCATTTGCACCCCTCAGCCAAAGTAAAAATCATTATGTTTGCAAAAAATAACCTTGGTTGAATACAATTTCCTCGTTTGTGAAAAGAGAGGAAATAAAAATGCCATCAGTTCACTNTGGTTGAATACAATTTCCTCGTTTGTGAAAAGAGAGGAAATATAAATGCCATCAGTTCACATCATATTACATTTCGTTTATTGACATGCAAAATTCAGCCCACTCCATTTTAGTTACACACAAGGCAGATATTGTGGCGTTGTTTTTCCGGTCTGCTCTTTTTGCATGGCGTTTGCAAAGTAAATGGCTCGGGGAAAGTATTTCAACGGCTGTCAATTAAATAATCTTTTCAGAACCATTTTTTACGCTTTTTGGTTTGAACAAACCAAATGGCTCGGGGAAAGTATTTCAACGGCTGTCAATTAAATAATCTTTTCAGAACCATTTTTTACGCTTTTTGGTTTGAGGCTGTTCTAGCTCATTACAACATTCGGAAAACTCTTGATGGCTTTACTTTATTCATATGAGACCATGAATAATATATTTAATCACACTCTTCCAACAACCTTAACGAAAAACAAAATGACTTTCCCGAAACTCTTAATGAACTCATCAAAAAAAGTATTATGAAAACCAAGTAATGTCGATTTTCATACTTCTGGGTGTTTAAATGTTATTCTTATTACTGTCATGTCGAGCCAGTCATGCTAACATATTGTCGTTGTCAGATTTTAAATTGAATCAGCATGGGATTTTACTCATTGAGAGTCACAAGGAAATATTACATTATACTGCTATACTGGTAATAATAATGGTGTCATTTTTTAAAGTCAAACCTTTTACACTTCCTCCTCTCAGTTTAAACGTTATTTTGACAATTTTTTCAAACCTCATGACACATATGACATGAATTTTAAACGGTTATGATTCATGCATAATATCAAAAAGGTGCACACACGCACGGTGCTCATGCTTTTGTAAAGAGTAACAGCAAAAGCAAGGCACAGCTGCCACTTTCAATAAAAATGTTTGTCAGATTTATGATAGTGCTAGCGCCAAACTAGCTAAAAATGTGAATTTTTATAGTGTTCTGCTAGGTATACACCTAATTTTAAATGCATACCATAACATCACCGTCATCTAAAGTCTAGTGATTTTTATCTTCACTTTTCCTGAATACCTGAAAAAAAGCCATGTGAGAACTCAAGGAAAGTTTCACCGTAAAATACACGTATACCCCGGTTCTTAACTACAAAACCATTTTCGCAACAGAATTATATAGCAGAGATAAAATGGCAGTAGTAGCAACAGAATAGTAAGTAGAGGCACTCGAGAAATTGCAATTGCCAGGCGCTGCCAATCTTTCGACACTGGCAAAAATCCAAAAGTTTCTTTATAATTTTACGGCAACATGAGTAAATCCGCAATACCATTAAAATTATGAACTAGAAACATGAAAAATAAAATTCTCAATTAACCTGAAAAATTTGTGTGATCTGCAACTCTGCTGTGTTGTTCTCGATAGGACAATCATAGACTGATGCTGTTTTTGCTGCCGACTCGTCATCAAGCGTCGTCTTTGGTGGGCAGAGAATACTGAAGAAGCAGAACTGGATGAGGCAACATGAGCTCCTTCTGCCGTTTGCAAAGTGGAAGAAGTGATGGCAGTTGCTTTCATGGCTTCCTTAATACTCTCATGGTGCGCTACAGAAGCGACCGACGTTGAAAGCTGAGACAGATTGTCCGCCATCATTCTCATCCGCCTTTGAGCCTCATCCTCGTCAACAATCATTTCATTACCAGAGCCACCGACCACACCACCAGCCTGTTTTACTACTACTCCATCACCACCACCATGTTCTCCTTCTGTTGTCATCAAATAACTTTCCTCAGTAGCCCCTTCATCCTCTTCCGTTACATCCGCCATGATTGAGGAAATACATGGACTTGACATGGTGGAAGCCAGTGAGCGCTGCGCGGTGGAAAATGTTTGCAATTGTTGCTGTTGTTGTTGACCAAAAAACGACACTGCCTTTTTGGCCCCGTTGGCAGCAGAAGACAATAGAGAGGAACAGGAAGATGAGGCGGAAACCTGTTGTTGACTTTGTAACTGTTGAGATGTACCACCAGAACTACTAGTAGCAGTTGAGGATATTGATCGAATAACTTTTCTTGTTGTAGTGGTGGTAGTAGTAGTTGACGACGACGATGATGATGTTGTCAACTGTGACTGATTTGTGGCTGTTTGTTGTCCCAAGGAAGCCAGTAGCAAGGCTTGCTGATGTTGTTGTTTTTGCAGTAAAACTTGGTGTAAACAACTTTCCTTGCTTGCTCCACTCTCAACAACATTAATTCCACCAATACCACCGGCTGGCACGAAAGAAGACGCGGAGGAAATTAAACTTTCACCAGGTAACTCTACAATGCCTTCAATGACAGGGGGACTAGTTACTATTCCTCCCGTGAGGGAAGAAGCAGACAATGATGTTGGGAACTGGCTCTCAGACTGGGAACGAGGTGGTGGTGGAGAAGTGGGAAGCTCCACAATTTCTACTTTCTCTGCCATACTGTCAATATATTCAAGATTGCAAGAAAGAAAGCGAGAAGGAAAAGTGCCACTCGTTAGCAAAAATTAAATATCAAACGGGCTTGCACAGGCGCACGTTTATTTTGACGATCTTCTTTAGAGAGGGAGAGAGATTGGCTCGTTCGTTCAATCAAAAGAAGACTTATTTATGGCTTCTTTACTTTGCTGCAATAGCAGTGCAGTAGCAGTAGCAGTAACTAACATTCTCAGTCTCAAAATAAAATGTATATGTAGCTATCAACTTTTTATATATCCCAGTTCAATTAATGGACAACCATGTAATCTTTAGCGCTAACACCAACCAGCACCATCAAAATGATCTGATTAACACCTACGTCACGTACTCTCTCTCCACCGTATAATGAATTGGTCTGGATAAAATCAATAATTACACTTCTTCCACTACTGTTTTCCTTTGCAAGAAGAAAAGTTTGCGAAGCAAAAGAAAAACCTTACAAGAAGATTTTGCAATTATTGTCAACACATTATACCAAAAACACCACCACCATACAAACTTGACTGGTTGCAATAGAAAAGAGACTCAAAAGGCGCACCAAACAAATTGCTAGGCGTAAAATTCCCAAATGACAGATAAGATAAACGTACTCGTTAAAATGTCATAACGTGTGTATTATATCAGTTGCAAAAATCGTAAGAAACTCGACTCGAGTTTTGCTCGTCCAGCCAAAGCCAACTTTTCGTGCCACTAGCTCTGGAAAATAAAGTCAGTTATCCAATCAAAAGAAAGCAAACTGGAAGGACACAGGATCTGGAACCACCACCAGCAGCATTGTGGAAAAAGCATCTGCTCAAGCAAAACAATTTTTTCAGTGTGTGGGTTTGTATCTTTGGATTTACTGTGAAAAATGTATTGGTCGTCAAAGTCAATCCTTTACAATTTTCACATCAAATGGTTTTTTGAACACAGTTTTCTCCCATTGGAAAGCAGCAGCTACTGCTGAAGTGAAACCTTCTGACTGACAGATCTCGTTTGGACACACGCTGCTGCTGCTG
>JAANSP010001303.1:0-15942 GCA_036850745.1 Homidia socia
TGCTTTAACAAGAAAACCATAAAATTTTATGATTTTACTGCAATCATAATAATATGAGGAGGATTAGTTGTGGACACCAGCATCCGTAAAAATAAATGGTTCGTGTGTGTTGATATTTTTTGTCGTGGTATTTATTACAGCCTGTCATTAGCACTCTTTCTAGTAGAATATAATACCGTGTTGTATTTATGTGCCCTTGTACGTACCCTTATTATTATCATCATCGCCCATGTCACTGTCATCGTGTGGGACTTTTTGTTGACAATGTCAAGGATAATTGTTTTACAATAAGTGCAATTTAAGCGTTATCACTATTTTGTGAAATAAAAATAAACCGCGCAATTTTTTAGTTTCTTCGGATTTCGGCAAGAAATAGTGTTGCTTTTTATTGTTTTTTAAAGGTTTATAATATTTAGTTTTGTTGTTTACCTGTAATCATCATCGCGGCAGCCATCAGTAATTTTGAAACAATAAAACAGTGCTGCTAATACGATTATAATTTTGTTTGTTGAGTTTTGTTGCAAAAAGAAAGTTTTTGTTTTTTCGTGTGGTTCTTTCCCCGTGTTTTTGCCAACAATAAACAACTCACCTTTGTTTTTCGTTTACTTATACATGGATCCATTTCATTCTCCTGTTTTGTTGTTGCTACTTCATCACCACCACCACGATCATCCTCTTTGTTTCGGTTTACCCGGACGTGCATTCCAACAAGCCATGTGCGTGTGTTGTTTTGTTCTTTTTTGGTGATGATGATGCTGTATGTCTGCTGTCAGCAATAATAATAGTACTCCCTTTTGTCTATTAGTAGTGTGCTCCAACAAAGTAGAAAATTTCAACAATTGACTACTCAAATGATTTTTTTACCTTGCCTTCTTTTTGGTTAATTAATTTTACCTGTGGAAAGTATCAGCACCTGTGAAACTTGGACTTAAACTAATGGGAAAGGCACTGGCTGGAATCTATCGTTTCTTTTTAAACTGGAAGCAATTTAACAATTTGTTTTATGCATGCATGCAACTTTGTAGTGAATAAATAACAGTTTTAAAGTAATTATTGATTATAACAATTTTAACTTTTCTTTATTTCTTGTGTTAAAACGTAGTTATCGTGTTTTATTCTGCTTAGCTGCTGACATTTTTTAAAATAATAATTAGTTTTGATAGTTTTTATGTCAACTTTTTGTTTAATTTGTCTTGTTTAATTAATATTGTTTGCATGATGAGCAAGTAATCGTAAGGTTTTATGACAAATATTAAATAATCAGTAGTAGTACACCTGTCTATAAATAAACTTTAGTACTTTTATAGTTTTTCTGTCAATTTTTTGTTCTTGTTTTACCTATTTAATATTGTTTGCATGATGAGCAAGTAATCGTAAGGTTTTATGACAAATATTAAATAATCAGTAGTAGTACACCTGTCTATAAATAAACTTTAGTACTTTTTGTCTAGAATTAAAAAAAATCTTACTACATATTTGGTGGGATAGTTCAATTATAGATTTGAAAGTTAGTTTATAAATAAAAAAAGTTTACATTTTTGTAATTGTTTTGTGTGTTGGGAAAAGATCCTGGAGGAATTACAAAAATCATTTGTAAACCAGTTCAAGTTGGAAATTCGCAGTGAAGTTATTGAAAAGAAAAAAGAGCAGAGGAGAGTCAATCAATTTTTGGATTTCGGAACTATACGTTTTCTTTCAGGATTCTAAAGTAAAGGATTTTTACAAGAGAGGTAAGAGCATTTTTTGATGATTAGTAAATAGAAAATATATGATGTACATAATTATAAATCATTCATCTATCATGGCAATAATTAAAAAGGAATGGCACAGGTGCAAAATAACGCATTCTCCAAAAAGGTGTTCAAAGCAGTCATCCATCAACCCCCATTTAGTAGGCGCAATTTTTATGTACTCTGACATTTTCTTTTTCTACCTTTTGCAATCAGTGCATCCATATATCAAGTTTGTTTAATTGTTGTTGTTTATCGTCTTTTTAACTGGCTTCATTAACAAGCTACATAATATTAGCATTAACAAGAATTTTCAATAGGCGGGCTACATTTGCATTTATTTGTGAAAGAAATACCACAAAAAATCCTGTACAAATACTTATACGATGACTTGCTTCAGTTTATTATTAGCGTGTATAGTTAGCAAGCCACATTATATGCTCATGTTTTCAACTTTTTTTTGCAAGAATGAAGAATTACCTGTTGTGCATGATGCAGATGCAGTTAACTTGTTGACGTTATCTAAATTTGCTGTTAGACCACCCTTGTAGGAACCTAATTATGACTCATTATAAATAAAATCACTCCTCGCAATCTAAATTATCGGTATGTACAATTCATGATGATGGTCCTACTACATCATCATCTCACTTATCGATTCTTTTCAGATATTTTTTTTCTCCTCCTGCTGCTCCTGCTGACCATGCAGTTGTTCTCATTCATGATGATGATGATGTTTGTAAAATGTTTGGTATTTTTCAAAATAATGCAAAAGATTTATAAAAAATAATATTACAAACCTGTAGGTATAAATGGTTGCTGCTGCCGCCATTACTTAATAGATTCATACCCATAAATGACTTTGCTGCATCTGTTGAAAATTACCAATGCTCAAGAAAAGGCGAAACGAACGCTTTGACTGATAGTTTAGATTATTACGTGGATACCTTTTTACTCTTGGATGATATGATGATGATCATAGTCATCAAGTATATATTATCATATGAAACAAGATAAAAAATTTATAGTCATTTGCATCTTCTTCTCCTTCTTCAGTCTTTATATTTGCACAACATGCAATTATGTACAAATTGATAAATTCTGTATCATCATCAGTTGCATGTATAACATCATCAGCAGCAGAAAAACCTTGTTATTATTATTATTGATATGTAAGAAATATGTGTATTCTATCAAAAAACAGGTCTTCCCATTTCTCCTGTCTTCGTTACAGTGTCTGCCACAATCAAAAGTATAAAAAATAGGCAAGTGAGCACCCCAAGCTAGACTAGAATATATATGCCGTCTCATGAACTTCGGCTATCGGTTAACAAGTCAAGGATGCAATAATATGCAACGTAGTAGCAGTTGTTTTAATAAACAAGAGGGAAATTTTATGCCTAAACAGCCAAAATAGCAACTTGAGTTCCGAACCTAAGCTAATCATAATTCAAATTCAAAAGATATCCTTTTGTTTATCTATTTGATTTAGTTTCTACCTATTCAATGATTTTATATTCATCGAAATCAATTTTTTTACTTCATTCATTCGGCAGCATTTCTTTTCAGCTGATATTTTTTGACGAGTACGCACGAATTTTATAAGTAGTTACATTTTATGCGTGGAATTATTCGTGAAAATACAAAGTAAAAATAAGAGTAAGTATGGTCATACCAACATCGGCATATAATCTTTTTTGAGTAGCATTTTACAGATAAAATAAGCCAAAATAGCAACTTGAGTTCCGAACCTAAGCTAATCATAATTCAAATTCAAAAGATATCCTTTTGTTTATCTACTTGATTTAGTTTCTACCTATTCAATGATTTTACATTCATCGAAATCAATTTTTTTCACTTCATTCATTCGGAAGCATTTCTTTTCAGCTGATGTTTTTTTGACGAGTTCGCACGAATTGTATAAGTTAAATGCGTGGAATTGTTCGTGAAAATAAGTAAAAACAAGAGTATGTATGGTCATCAGCATATAATCTTTTTGAGCAGAATTTTACAGATAAAATCAAAAGTGAGAATATTATGCGTGTAACGATAATAGTACATTTCATGTGTGTGTGTGTGTGTTTAAGCACGAAGTAGTAGCCCGTGTTAAATTCAGAAATGACATAGTCCGTCCTCCTACAACTCGGTGTGGTAGTGCGCATGCATCATCATGACGAAAGAAGCATGGCATTTTGTTCAT
The DNA here is from genome assembly GCA_036850745.1 of Homidia socia. NCBI lineage: Eukaryota > Metazoa > Arthropoda > Collembola > Entomobryomorpha > Entomobryidae > Homidia > Homidia socia. The sequence goes on from JAANSP010001303.1 coordinate 3,931, forward strand.
GTATGTACGTAAGCAGCAATAATAAGTGCGTAATCAACTTTAGAAAAAAAAATCATGAAAAGAAACGGCAAGTGAGTTGGTATATTTTTGTGTACAGTTGACAGAAAGCTAGGTATAGGTATGCACAATAATTTTATATTCTAAAAGTAACTTGTTCTTCCGAGAATGCGAATTCATTAGTCATAAAAGTGTGTGTTCTCATTTCAGTGGAATTATTATATAGAAAAAAAGTACATGCTAAATTTGACAGCTTCAAGTTGAGCATTTTATTTTACCATTTCCATGCTACAATTTTTTGTCTTCTTCTTCTTTTGCAACATTTGAAATTTTTTGAGTGCATTTTTATGTCCTGATTTTAAATAGATTATGAATTCATGTTAAAAAAGTACACCTTAGCAGAATTTCTTTTTTTTCAATGTCTGTTCTGTTTTCTGTCGAGAGCGCATAAAAATAGTAGAAAGAGGGAAAACGGCAGAAAACGGATGTAAATGGGTAATTCAAGTAATGGCTTTAATGAGTTGTTAATGTTATTTCGAACTATGTTTTGCAAACGCTCATACCTAGTGTTGTGGCGATGAGAAGCGTAATAATAATATTATGAAATGGTTAATTATAATTTGTACAAAAATTTATCAACTTCCTTTTGAGGAAACATGATGCTACTTTTCACACACATCATTTTACTACTCTCATAATGCACGCAGTAATATAGGCAGTTGTAATTTTTGACGGTGATGATGATCACTCTACAAATTACCATTTCTCTTAGGAATATTAAACATTGTATTTTTATCATGTCATAAAAAACCTTACTACAATTCCCATCCTCATCACCAAATACATGCATAGCCGTATTGCCTACTTACAAGTTGGTTGTTAGATTGTTCAAAAAAATTCTACGAAAATGGGGGTTGAAAAACATATACAATGGCTAGGCACTAATAACTTGTACACATTTATANCAAAAATAATAATATGGCATCAAAGAAATAGTTCACAATTCATTTGAATTCATACACCATAAATATCACTTTGATCTGCCACAAAATCGTACAATATTATAGCCTTTTGTAAAGAAGAGATAAAGAACAAACGAACGAAAAGTTTAGTCGTATTTTTTCATAAACAAGTTATTACTTATTCCGTTTGTAAAAAACACCGGACGATCACTAAAGATTTTTTAGTTTATTTGTTTTTCCCTATTAGATTAGGTGGTAAATATTCCACGTAGTTGGTACAAAACACACGTCATTAAAAAGATGGTAGGGCATAAATAGGCAGGTAGTAGTAGCAGTATTTCGAATCGAATGACGAGTGACGTGTGTAATTACTCTGATGAAGTGCACAACAAAAATTTAATTGTGAGCGGGTGTAATACTATTAATGAGCAGTAACAATTACAATTCATTTTGCCATTCATTATTGACCTAAATTAGTGCGGTGGTGATATATTTTCATACTGTGGAAATCGGATAATAAAAATTTGGTAAGCTGAGCAAAATCTGTACAAAAAAATACCAAATGTGTATTTATATAATATATAATTTACTACATATTAAAAAGATACATATGGGGTGGGGGTAAAACAAACAAAGTGAAAAAACACTATGAACAATTTTATTATTAACATTATTATTATTATTACATTATCAACATTAATTAATCATCCAGATTATGATCAGATTAGTTATTAAATATTCCTCAAAAACAATAGATTGCCAATTAACTAACAGTATGGGGTTAGTTGGTAGTGGTGGTAGGTACTAGGGTACACGTGTAATTTATTAGGTCAATATCAAACAGGCTCTCGTCGACGTGAAAAAAGAAACACGACTCTTTTTACTAAACATAATAATAATGTATATCTAGATTACATTTTCTATAACTTATTGGTTTTCATAATCACAGCCATAAATAAATAGTAATTACCTGAAGGATATTATTATTATTATAAGGTGTAATCAATCGACATCCATAAAACATAGTTGCACACACATTTCGATTTCGAAAACTAATTTATTGCAAAGTAAAATTTAATTTTAATATATTATACTGCGTTACTGAACATAAAAGTGGAAAAGGGTCACTTAAAGTGTAAACTAGTTTATTATATTTAATTAAGTTTTGTTCGTTGACACAGACGTTTTTCATAATCCATCTAATCTATTCAATCCACAAAGTTGGTGATGAAAAAAACCATTCTGCTCTTGCCAACATCAAGAAAATTTTAAAGCTTATTAGGGACATTCGTAGTTTGTAATCCGATGATGATATTTCAAAAGATGTCTTTATTCCTTTGATCTATTGATTTAGATACTTTCTCTTTTGTCATCGCATTATACACTCTGCTCCTGCTCCCATCATAATCATCATCATATAAAAATGTTATCTGAAATTTAGAACAAAATGAACAGTCATTATTTTCAATTGTCATTAACACTTAATAATGATAATAAGTACTGAGTAGTTGGACTAATATAATATGTAAAAATAATAATAATTGTTTACCATTTCTCCTTCACAGAAAAAGAATCGGTACAAACAACAGGACGACCCAGCATCATCATTCAACGAAACCTATTAAACGAAAAAAATATATACAGAAGCAGTAATATTTTTTTAGATAATGCGATCTGAATTTGGATCAGTTAGTTAGAAAAAGTAATAGGTATTTAATGAAATTACAAAAAGGTTTCAAATATTTGAAGTGATATATAAAAGTTTGATAAACTGGCAAATCAAAAAAGAAGGAATCAAGTGTAGTAAATACCCAAACCAAAGATATTCGTTACAATCAATAATTCTTATTATTACCCATTTTTTCTAATGTAAACAAAAAACTCTGTGAAATCACCAAAATATACGTAAAAATCAATCGCCTTACTAGGGAAAAATAAGTTTGTTTTTTTAGACAAGAAGAAAAGTTTCCTTTTTAAAGTCTTTGATTGGTAAACAGCGTTTCCTTTTAAAGCATTCAAGCTGAATTCGTTAGGGAATCCAGTTAGTTCTGCTTCTGCAACTACGGCATCCACTTCTCCATCGATCACCGCCTCTCTTCCCGGTGCGTTCTCCACGTTGAGTGAGATCCAAAAGATGAATTCCAAGTTCATCGACAGCATGCTTCCAAAGTATGGCCAAGGGGATGCGGGCGGCGTGGGAGGGAACTCGGCAGTCAACTACTCGTCAGCAGTGGCAGCAGCAGCCAGGATGTATCCGTACGTGTCCATGGGTCAGCAGTCGCCCTTTGCAGCTGCAGCAGCCGCTGCAGCTGTGGCTGCAGGAGGACTAGGCGGCGTGGGATTCGGCAGCCCTTTAGGGGCAGGAGGTGATGTCAATGACAAGTCTCGTTATGGTACTGCTACTTCTGTTGCTGACTCTATGGTCAACTATACATTGGCAGCTAACGCAGCCGCGGGTCATAATTCGGCGGCAGCCGCCGCGGGGATCGCAGCCGCAGCCCAGTTCTATCACCAGGCCGCAGTCGCAGCTTCCGGTGGTGACCATCTCGGTGCTCAGTGCGGTCAGGGGGGCCAAGGACTACCAGACCTTCCCAGATATCCAATGGATGGCAATTCCAGGTAAGAAGAAAAAATTTAAAAAAAATTTCTTCCTATAAAAAGCATAAAAAATAGAACATCATCATATCATATACATTGCATCAATTTCATCATTCCAAAAGGTAGCATTATAGCATTTTTTCCCTATATGTTAATTACGTTGAGCTTTCCAAAATCCAAAAAATAAATAACACAGTTTTTTTAGCTGAAACTCATCTTTGAAATTAGTTTCCGAAGAGAAAAAAAGGAGAGAGAAAAAAACTTTAATTTTCTCAAACTTTCCACGGCTTCATAGAGTAAACGATTATGACAAAAGTCATTACGACGGAAGTGCTGCGTCGAAGAATCCATTACTTTTTTTCCATACATGCTTCTTCTTATATATTAGAAGCCATTACAGTATATTATACGTTGTTGCTAGCATTGATGCTTCCACATTTTCTCTTTTTCATCGACATAATAATAATACATGCTACTACTCGACTACTACAAACACGTTCATTTCATTCATTCATCGACAAAACCATTGTAAAGGAAAAGATATCAAGTTAAATGTGGGGATAAATTCACCATTCTGAAAGCATGACACACCCTATAATACTCATAATAAGTGAGAGTTTTCTACTTTCTTCCACGACACACCGATATCTCTCTCTCTCTCCCTCCTTATAATAATAATGTCTTCCCTTCCTTATATATTCTGTTACACGACAAGCTTATTTTATTTTTTTGGCTTCAACTTTAGTTTTCTGCTTATAACTGCTGCACAGAGGGAAACATGCTGCTGCTCCTTCCTACCATGCTATTATTATTATTACAGTGCTTTTCTCTCTTCTTTTTCCTCTCGCGTTATATTCCCTATGACGCCATATACAACTCCGTTATATACTGTTACTGCCGCACTTTCCATTTTCATCTGTGTGCTGAGAAAGCGGGTGGAAGCACCGTCAACGAGTGAAGCCATAGCCGTAACAGTAGCACAATCACCAGCCATTCTATTACTAATACACAATAATGGTACTTATGTACTACTTGTACTACGTATAATAACACTCGTCATTCCAAGGCAGGCAAAGGGAACGGAGGAGCTTTTACACTTATTTTTTTCTCTCTCTCTTTCTGCCTCTACCTATGCTTCGCCATGGTGTGTAAAAGTAGTGGTGGTGATGGTGGTAGTTGTAGTACGTTATTATTATTATTATGCTACATAAATGTACCTATCCGGAGGAATATAGTGTGTTGGAGTGGTGGTGCTAGAGAGCACTAAAAATAATAATAGTAATTCTGAAGCTGGAGTAATGCCCGAGAAAGTAAATGGCCCCTTTCTACGAGCAGCAGCAGCAGCAAACAGCAGTAGTTGTAGTAGTGCTATTGCTGCTAGTTCTGCCATTTCGTTCATAAGTACTTCAGGATGCTTTCAGCATAGAGCAGCTTTTTATATGGCAGTTTTGATGATGCTTTTGCATCACCGTAAAATAGCATGGAAAACGCGCTCTGCATTTGCTACCATTATTACACTTGCACCACCATCATTGTAGCTAGTGAAAACCATCATCATATCATAGTCATCATATAATTCTACACGTCTTACCACCACCACCGCCACCACCACTTTCTTCTTCTCTCTCTCTGCTAGATTGTTGTATATACACCATCATCATTATTATTACAACAGCTACTACTGTGCTGGAATGGAGCACTCGTGTTGTTTTTTCGGTTCTGTTTCTTCACAAAATTTTAGAGAGAATCACACACACACAAGCTAGCAAGCAAGCAAAAAAGGAAATGAATGGTGCCGGGCTGATGATGATGGTGCTACTACAGCAGCAGCAGCATAATATCGCAAGCTACCATTGCATTTCATAGCCGTAATATTCATCGTTCACAGTGGCAATAGCCCTAGAAAAATGGCAGTATTTGTCGCCGTTAGTTTGACGGTATGTTCGTCTAGAGTGTGTGCCCAAACAACACTTTCATTATTCTCTTTAGTAGCTACACAGCGCGTTATTATACACTGCTATTTCCACACAGCTAAAAAAGATCCTCTGTGTTTTTATAGTACTTTCTTTTACAGGGGTGGCGGTGGTGGTAGCAGCAGCAGCAATGCTAGTGTATATATGTTCATAATAATAGGATGAATGTGTGAGACTCTTTTTGAGCTTCTATAATATTCATAAATGGGCTGCCATCAGTGGTAAATAACTTGAGTAAATTAGGTTTTCCCTTATAATTTTGAATAGTCTTTATGATTATGACGAGCACTTGGAATAGCACACTCGCTCCTACAAAAACATCATTATGTCGCGCATATAAAATCTATATAAACTTGTAATAATATCTATGATGCTTACTACTACACATTATTATGTATCTTTTGTTCATCGTCTTATATAAAACGCAGACACACACACACCACTGTTCCAGCTTATTATTATTATTACTACAATACAAGTATCGCATATAAAAAATAATAGATTCATGCCGGAAAGTACATACACAGCACAACGGTCCAAGAAGAACAAGAAGAGCAATCCGATCCTCAGTGTCCCTGGATAGAATGGAACATGAGCTCATATCTTTTCAAAACAGCCTACTTTAGTGGATGCTTTTTTCGGTAATTTTTAGCAACAAAAGCAAAAATAGGAGCCGTGCTGTGTGTGTGTGTGGCGGGCGATGATGACGATGCTTACTTTTTGACGCAATGTTGTGTAATAATAAGAGAGGGAGTGAATGGCGATGGTGAACGACCATATTATGAGAATAGCAGCGACTATTATTTTGTGATGGGCTTTTGCTGTTGCTATGTACGGTGGTTAGTCTCCTTTCTTTTCAGTACAAGTGTTGTTATCTTATCTTGGGAAATGAAGACCCCACCACCACCGCCACCATCATCAACTCTCATTTCATTACACCACATTTTATAAAATTAAATACCGCCCTATACTGCGAATGACATGAGTACCGAAATGACCAAAATGAATAGGCTTGTTTCGGAGGCATTCATTCAACCCGTTGCTTGGAAAGAGGGGCATTATGTGGAAATTATTTCTTGGGGTGGTTTACTGCGCACCGTACGTGATATTTTAGCATTTTCAATAGCGCACGAGATAATTATGCTGGCATTTTGAGATTTTCTAAACTTTAATTTTGTATTTGCACAAACAATCAAGTTTGAAGAATGTCTTGTTTATATTACATTATTGGCACAGTAGTTGTTTCTTGTCGGCTTTCACAGCACCAAAGACTCTTCCCGAATGCACGGATGATAAAGTGGGAAAATAATGTAAACTAGCACACCAGGGTGCAAAACACACCACTAAAAAAATTAACTCACACAGTGGGTATATTTGTAAAGGAAAATAAAATTCCCATTGACCAGAACACCATCATCATCGATTTGAAGACAATATTATGGTTAAAAAATCACATGCAATATAATACCAAGAAATTCCAAAAGTTAGTGTAGTAAAAAACACGGGTGTTTGGTAAATTATACAACAGCAACAACAACACACAGGCATCGCCATGAAAAACTGCAAAAGAAACTTTTAAGATCCGACACGTATTGAATTTATTTCATCATTTTATGGCTCCCTCAAAAAGATGGAACATTTCTTGAAAATAAATCAAGTGGAATCATCTCAAAAATATATTATTATTCTCGTTTAATCTTTTCTGTATTTTTTGCTGTCTGTGGATATTTTTTTACAGGGAAAAGCAGCATACCTCTCTTTATACTAAAAGTAAATGTATACCTATAGATTTCCTGTATATTGTTGACTATAACTGGCAATGGTGGTGGTGGTGGTTGTTGTGATGTGAGAGGGCACAAGTGAGCTGTCTTGAAGGAAAAGAATTATATTTAAACATTCGCAAGTTCAAAGGAGCAAAAGCAGCATACCTCGCTTAACACTAAAAGTAAATGCATACCTATAGATTTCCTGTATGTTGTTGACTATAACAGGCAATGGTGGTGGTGGTGGTTGTTGTGATGTGAGAGGGCACAAGTGAGCTGTCTTGAAGGAAAAGAATTATATTTAAACATTCGCAAGTTCAAAGGAGCACCCATATAATATTGTTCTGTTTTACTGTTGAGAGATGGATCCCTGCTGTGTGGAATGAAATGCTATGTACACATAACACAAGTAGTACAAGTGGCAGTGGTAGTAGTGAAGAAGATTTTTGTTTCCCCTTTTCTCTCTCTCTCTTCGAGCAAGCATGGCTTTTGATGATGGCATGACATGCCACGGAATTCTCATGTTTTATGCTAAAAATCCGACCATTCATTCAGGAGAAAAGTACCACAAAATTCAAGTTACTGCACCCGAAAATGTGAGCTATAACTGTGCATAAAAATGTTGTATTACGGGAATATGTTGGATATCTGTCGTTCCCCTCATATCTAATATATTGTCGCATTACTACATCCTCTATGATAAGTACCTACACGCACATACATTATTATGACGGCGACTCTCTCTCTCTCTCTTCCACCAAAAACGAAAAGAGACGACAGCAACGGAGAGAGAATGTGTATAGCCTGGCTTGTATCAAAAAATACTTCTGGGTAGGATTGATGTTCTTTCTTTTTCTTTTTGGCTTGTCAAGAGTTTTTGCTTATTTGTATTTAATAGCAGGGCATATCACATTGTATCCTCCACCAAAAACGAAAAGAGACGACAGCAACGGAGAGAGAATATGCATAGCCTGGCTTGTATCAAAAAATACTTCTGGGTAGGATTGATGTTCTTTCTTTTTCTTTTTGGCTTGTCAGGAGTTTTTGCTTATTTGTATTTAATAGCAGGGCATATCACATTGTGTCGGATTTTTTTTCAAATTCTCCTCAAGTTGAAGAGAAAAAGTAAAGAAGGGAGCATGTATAAAGGTAATAATATGCAAACCGAGTGGAATAAAAACAAAAAGAGAAGAATAATAATGTATAAATATGTACCTATCCGTCTATAAATTGCTGTGCGAATAAACTGTGTAGTGATCTATTAATCCTTTCATGGCTGTGTAGCTGTAATAAGAAAACCCACAAAGAAGTAAAAGGAATGTGGGCCGATGTCATTATACAAGCCATGAAGAGAGGTGCTACGAGGCCGTTAAAGCAGGGTAGTTAGTTTGTACTTGTCCACATTTATTTCTCCCATCAAAATTATTTTCCTGTCTGCTCTGCTCTCACTCTCACCAGCAGCAGCAGATAGATAGATAAATAGATGGATAGATAGATGCACTTTGTATCAACTTTTACTACCACGCATTATTCACCAAGATTTTTTTTGTTTTTACTGTATATTTCTTTGAAATTGCCAGACAGTAGGTTAAAATCGTAGTTGAAATGATGATGATGGCCAAGAGAATGGCTTTGTGCTCAACTATATTACTATTATCAACGGAGCGGGAGGAGAAATAATGGCAGTCACCATTCACCGTGAAAAAAAAGATGTGCGCACCGAGTAATTTCTCTGATATAAAATAGAGAGTTGAACACGAGCTCTTATCATTACTTTCAGCAAATCTCTCTCTCTCTTTCATTCTCCTACGACGATGAGGAAAGCAGTATAAACTGTTATTTTGCCAATTTGATACAATAACAGATGCAGTTCAAGTGATCTATATAGACTGTTGATTTTTCCAAAGCACCAGAAAAGATTTTTTGGCAGAAGTTAAAATGAGAAAAAAATATTTCAAGTAAATCAGCAATACTATAGTTTGTCGTATGCATTTTTTATACGTTTTTCTATACAAATATGTACTGTAGGTATGCTCATGTTGTAGTCGTGGATCGTCAAAAGAAACATTTATTGGGAATAGTTGAAGTGAAAAGCCCAAGTTTATACACATTTATTTTAGTATTTTTATGCAACATTTTTTCCCTTTAAATTGGTTACGTTTATGTGCAATGTGGATGTGCTAGATTATATGGAAATGTGTTTTGAGATTACTATTTTCAATAAATAGGATTAGCTGTGATAGTGGTTTATATCTGTCACTATTAAAAGGCATGTTACGCTCGCAAGTAGTACTTGAACAACAATTTCAAACGATCCTGTTTCCTCATTTGCCTCCGTAAAAACTTTTTTTACCCGTAACACCGACGACTACTATTTATACATAATACTTGCATATTTATTTATGCTGTTGCCGCGCTTCTCTCACTCACTCATTCCCAACCACACATAGTACTAGTTTGCATAATATGTAAACACAGCTGAACTACTAGAGAGAGATGCATTGTTGATGGTGTTATAGGACACTTAAGTGGGATTAGCACTGTCATTTTATTTCCAAGAAACTTGGCTTCAGTCTCATTCGTCAATTTTAAATCAACCGTGAACTGCTCTTTTTATTACATCAACTTCTCCGTTTTCCCCTTTTCCAAGTAAATTTTACGGAAAAACGAAAAAAGATAAATAAAGAGGAAGCAGTAGAAGTAGAGGATAAGGATGAGGTACACGCCAAACCACATAGGTGATCTTCTTTTTTGCAAATGTGTATGCTGTTTGTTGTCTTGTGTTGCTTGTGTTGCACAAAAATATTTTATTATTATAGCTACCTTGTACGTTATTTTTTGCAAACATAAAACAAAATCTCACGATGATGTTCCAAACACCAAGCCAATTTAAGACGACCCATTCCGCGTGTAAGTTATATGGCAAAAAAGTATAAAATGAGAAAATAATTCGATTCATTAAAGGTTGACTTTGTGGCGTTACAATTTGTACTAGTTCTTTTTCCTCTCGTTTTAACATTTTTTGTACACAGCCCTTGCCGCTGCACCAGTAGATAAATTATGAAACTTTGCAATTTACGCTGTAGACATATTTCTATACTATTTATACGAGTGTATTTATACAGAGGGCAAAGTTTATTTACATTTTCACCATCATCTCACATTTATTTACATTTTTATTTTTCACTCTGGCATAAAAATATATAAATCTGGCTAAAGTATGCTTAGGTATACTGGATTGAGCGCATTATTATTATTACTAAAGGGGTATAATTTTTATGCAGCGATGATGATGATACTTTTAGGAACGCCAACACTTTTTAACGGTGGCGGATTAACCATCATTATCATCATGTATTAAGAAAAGAGCAAACAAACATAAATTTATACCACCGAAAAACATTCCTTCAAATGAGCATGCTCAAAATGATGGCATATGAGCAATATATAACATGCGGGCTCGAGATAAATTTTGTATTCTTTAAAAGATAATGAATATAATGAGCAACATCCATCTTTTCTCTAGCATTCTCTGGCTAGGCCGCCGCAAAACGAGTCAACAAACAACAAAATGACACTTGCAAAAATAAGCTCTGCACTAAATATTATTAGTATGTAGCAACAATAAAAATATATTTTATCATTCAAATGAATGAACACACTGCGTGTATAATTGTCGGGAGAAGAGAATGGAAATAAAGGAGGAATGTGTGTATGACGTTTGCTTGCAAATCAAAATAATTTATTGACTCAATTAAATTGGATCAATTTTTTTATAAATAACAGTGGTAATAATAACAATACTGTAATGTTCATGTAATATTGTATCATAGTAATAAAAAGAAAGATAAGACGTGTGTAGTTTTAATGAATTCATTTGAATGGGATGAAGATAAAGCTGCAGCAGCAGCAGCAGAACGGTAGCTAGTTAAGCTGCTTTTAAAATGAGGAGCTTATTCATTTTTGCATATTTGTTTTGCCCACATACTACAAGCACGCCTTTAGGTAGTCCATTTATTTTCTCACCTGTAAATACTGTATCCGCGTATTCTTAGTGATGGTGTGAAGTGTATATAGGCTCTATATATATTTTCCAAGCTCAATGCTACTGACTGAGAAGTTTGCATTGTTTCGTTTTTGTCTTGAGAGAGCACACAAGAATGGAATTGACTTGTCAGTAAGTCACGACCACGATTATTGTTTACATATCAAACAGCCATCATCATCATAAGATAACAATAATTTGAAGCATAACATACACTTGGCCACATTTTGGCCAAATTCACAAAAGAAATATTATGTAGCTACAGAGAGAGTAATGGGGAGTAGTAGCATGCATGGAAAAGAAGATGAAAAAAAAGTAATCAAACGTGTGGTATATTTTTATTATCTTTTTAGGGGACGCACGTACAAAAGACAAAAATATATATAATATTTAAAAAGGAGTTCCAAAAATGAGACTAGCTAAATAATAATAATATTGTACAAGGATATGGCATGTGTATTCATAATAATAACTTTATTTTTATTATTATTTTGATTACAGTATAATATTATTGTGCAAGCAAGTATATCAAGATGCTTTTTAACCAAAATATAATATTGTGATCAAAAATGAAAAAGTGGCGTGAACTTGAAAAGAATAAGTTGAAGCAAAACATTGTTTAATGTTGTACACGATATCTTTATACAGTGCATGGTATATAGGCGGATGACGTA
>JAANSP010001304.1:0-15940 GCA_036850745.1 Homidia socia
CAAGTGTTACGTCACTGGCGAAAACGGCGCTTTGCTATTCAAGAGGAGAAGCGACTGTCTGAGGAAATAGAGCTGCAAACTTATCTAGCCCGATTGATTCGAGAAGATAGAGAGAGACAGGTTAGAAGCTTGAAATTATCGGTAGCTGGAAACTATTTACTTTTTGTATTTTGGAAGTATCTCACGGTGACATTTCTCACCAGATTGACCAAATACGTGTTGTTACCGCTGGTGGAAAAGGAGACACACCAGAGGTAAATGATAGGATTGCCTCAGTTGAGCGTTACTCGGACAACTGCATGGCAGAACTGAATAATATGTTTGCTAAAGTGGACGAACGTCGACGGGTGAGTTTTTTTAGCAAATTGAAAAATATTATGCGTTTTTGTTAGTTCTAGTAGGACTAAGAGAACATCACTAACAAATATTCTTATTAATATGTAACACAGAAACGAGACGTTCCTGACTACTTGTGTGGCAAAATCTCCTTTGAAATACTGAGGGAGCCTGTGGTGACACCAAGTGGCATTACCTACGAGCGGAAGGATATCGAGGAACATTTAATGAGAGTTGGTCACTTTGATCCCATCACAAGAGTCACCCTCACAGCGGATCAGCTTATTCCAAACTACGCAATGAAGGAGGTTGTCGATGCCTTCTTGGTGGAGAATGAGTGGGCCTTAGATTTTTAATTAGTGTATTAAGCAAGTATTTTGGTTGTAAAACTTTAACTATTCAAAAGCTATACGTTTCGCACGTGTTTAGAAAAGCTTTCCATTTCATTCAAGTAAAAACTTGTTCGGCAAAAAATAAGAATCATATAAAAAGCGCAGACGTACATAGTTCCTGATTTTCCACTAAAAACTGTTGGTTTCAGAAAACAACTTTTTCATATTTTTCCCCTTTCTAAAATTATGTCCTCATGCTGTGTCAGCGGATTTTTACAACAAATATTTTTGTTAGATTTATGAGCAAGATTTCACTAATTTCAAATTCCATTATATTTCTTTGTTTGGTATTTTGTTAAAATGTATTACTAGTTGTTTTAGTAGCAGTAGACGTAATATTCATATGAATTTATTTAGTTTGACAATCGACACTGGAGAATTAATTCTCGGCTCATTATTGTCATCCGATTTTTATAAGAAAATAATAATTTCTAGTTGCTGACATGTATGAAGATGATGTCAACAGAGCAACTCTCCAACTACTACTTGTTGTTTGTTAATTGTTGTTATTATTGTTACTGTTTCTATATATCTCTTTGTTTACTGTCATTGTTTGTCTACGTTGCTCATTCGCCAATCTTTAAGAGTATGGAAGTCTTGAAGAGCAAATTGTGTAACATGTGATAAAAGAGAATCTTTAACGCAATGATGTATAAAATAAACAGAGCACATTATGATCTTCTTTCTCGCATTGTTTGTGTTAAATACTACTATTATGACATTATTACTGTTATTCGTTCGATTTATATTTTTACTGTACTCTGATGTTGTGCATATGGTGCAAATCCAGGTCTTTTTGCCTACTAATAATTATTTTGTTGCCTTACTTGACGATGGACAGATGGTGATGTTGTATTTATATCAGGTCTTGTTCCATTGCAAGTAGCTGTGTGTGCTTTAAAAATTAAAAAAATTAATGGAAGCATCTTTATGAACATGCAACATTGATTCCTTATTTCAAAGAGTTTTTTTCAAGATATTTACGCAGTTGTAATGGTAAAGTACCTTTATACCACCAGTTTACGATTTAAACTGCTAACGATAATATAAATACCTAATATACTTATTATAGCTGTTACACATGTACCATTAATCGTGATTATCAAAATGCGCATGTTACAACTAGTTAATTTAATTGTGTAATTTAATTATTTACCGAAAGTATATATACCTACACACAATATGTTAGGGTTAACTAATCTCAACGCTAAAGTTATTTAAGTACTTATATGAGTAATGTAAATTATAAATACGTTTAGTCTTGTAAAATATTAAAATTAACCAAAAAAAATCTTTAAGCCCTGCAAAGTCTCTGCCTTCAGGAGATTTATTATCTTTGTATGATTTTGCCATCAGTTGAGTTTGGCTAATCAGAAGATATAAAGATACAATGTATCACGAATTTTGTCATGTTGCTTATCAGTTACTGCTGCCGCTGCTCATCAAAATCATGCCAGCTAATTAATAAAACATCGATGTTGATTTTAATGAATGAAATTAATGGACAGCAACTGTGATAACACTTTTGTTCCTGGTTGCCATTTAATCACTATACGACACAACACGCGTTAAAGCACGCATTATTGGCATGTAAAAAGCAGGAACATGCCAGTTTTGCAGTAATCTTTTTGCTACTGTTTTTTAAAGACAGCTTGGCCATTGCAATGCATTTACAAATTCATATCATTTACTTACTGTCGCACACATTATTTTATCGCCCAATCACTCTCAATCTCAGCTAAACTGTAGAAACTGTTATTTTAATGTGTGTTTCATATGTACAGCATATATAATGACATATTTTATAATGATTTCTCAACAAGTCTTACAATGCCCCATTGGTTCGCAAATATGTTATAATCAGCTATATTTATTATTTAATGTCCTCCGCATAAACCTCTTGTACTTTCACAATTAAGTAGTGATGACAAATACCAATGACATGATGGCTGATGATGAGACAAACCTCAAATCACTGTCATTAATCACGATAAAAATGAAGGATTGAGCAACATGTGCTTTTTAGTTGCATAAGAAGCCTTTTAAAGTTTTGGAACTGCTTTAACTGTTGCATGCTTGTATTTTGTGAGTTTTGTATGTAACCTGGGAAGGAACACAGGTATATAAATACCGTGCCATTTTGTATTTTGAGTTCCTTTAGAATCATCAAAAGTTGTAGCTTAAAGTAATTAAAAGTCGAAATAATAGCAATCAGAAAATGTCGTTGGGTGTAGAATGTGGTGCGACAGGGACGTCAACCCTCTTGATATCTGACAAGGGTGATATCTTGCAACGAAATGAATTTGGCCCTGCCAACTATAACCTTTTGTCTCAATCGGAGTTGATAGCTTTTTTTGAAAATGTGAAGTCGTCTTTGCCTCCAAAGTTGAGCATCAACAATGTTGGAGTCGGAATGCCTGGAATTGGCGACGCCAGGGCCAAAGAGGTAAAAAACAAAGGAACCAACGAATATTTTCAAGCTTTACCCCTCACAAAAACAAGCTTTACATGATAAAAAATTAAATGTTCCTGCAATCAGGTTGTTTCCAATATCCTGAAAGGGATATGGCCTTCCATGCAAGGAAATGTGTGGGTGGGAAGCGATGCGGAAACGGCACTAGCTTGCATAGGCAAGGACAGCGACATCAAGCTAATTGTGATTGCAGGCACTGGATCCAATTGTCATGCCAAGGATTCAGACACTGTTTCCAAAGTTGGTGGCTTTGGACATCTTTTGGGTATCTAATAATATGATTGTATTGTTGAAAGGAAAATTGTATTTTAGCATAGCATGAACAATCAGAATGAAGAATGAAATACTTTTTTTTTGAAATTTTACTCCACTTGAAAAGGGGACAGAGGTTCAAGCTACGCGATTGCACATCAAGCTTTACGTCTGGCACTGCGTGAGTTTGAACACAAGTGCTCTCTCGGAGAAAGCCCAGAGCAGAACAAAGTCCTCCGAGAAGTAGACAACATTCCAGACGACTGTCTGGTAAAATGTTTCATGCAACACAAAAAGATTTCATCAATTGGCCAACTGGTCCAGTGGAGTGTCAGTTGCAGCAAAACAGAAATGGCAGGATTGGCAGTTGTCGTGATAAAGAAATGGCGAGAGGGCAACTTGATTGCCAAGAAAGTTATTGAGAATGGAATCGATGAGACTAGCCGAGGACTGCAGTTGTCTTGTGAAAAAGTTTTTGAAAAAACCGCAACGCTACGGGAAAATTACGATTGGGCTCACTGGGAGCTTGTTTACGAAAAACGAGGACTTTTCCAAGAGATTCAAGCAACAGGTTTCAGCACTGCTGGATCTTCGAGGTGCCATCCAGCTACACTTTCGAAAGCTTACAGACTGGGAGCTTGTTTACGAAAAACGAGGACTTTTCCAAGAGATTCAAGCAACAGGTTTCAGCACTGCTGGATCTTCGAGGTGCCATCCAGCTACACTTTCGAAAGCTTACCGATACTGTACAAGGGGCTTTGACCATGGTTACTGACTTTTCACCGGATGAAGGTGAGTTGGATGATTTGGACACGGCAAAACGTATTTCCAGAACGGAAATGAGCCAGTACATTCTTCCAGAACATATTGAGCTGCCATTAACTGAGCGTCGCAACCCCAACTCCATGTTTCTCGACAAGCTTAGCATTTCCGATGCTATTGATCTGATGCTCAAGGAGGAGTCGATCATTCATACGGAAATTTCCAATCACAAAAATGAAATTGAGCAGCTAATCTTGAAAATCAGCAAGTGCTTTCAGACAGGGTGGCAAATTGTTTTATGTCGGAGCAGGAACTAGCGGGCGTCTAGGGGTGCTGGATGCGTCCGAGTGTCCACCTACTTTCAAGTCGCCACCGGATTGGGTGCAGGGGATTATTGCGGGTGGTATGCCTGCGCTTACAAGAGCAATAGAAGGCGCGGAGGATTCAGTGTTGGATGGATCCTATGCCGTGGAAGAACGAGCCGTTGGACCTAAGGATATTTTAATTGGTGAGGAGAAAATTTTAAAAATTTTAACTGCCTTTTCAAACATTTATTGCAGCTAAAAAAGTAAAAGCAAGTTTGATGATGGAACAACAGGGATTGCTGCTAGTGGGCGCACGCCCTTTGTATGGGGTGCAATGTACAAGGCGCACCTCAGAGGAGCCTTCACTGCTTTCCTTACCTTTAACACTTGTCTGAAATTCAAACGTCCGAGTGTCCACCTACTTTCAAGTCGCCACCGGATTGGGTGCAGGGGATTATTGCGGGTGGTATGCCTGCGCTTACAAGAGCAATAGAAGGCGCGGAAGATTCAGTGTTGGATGGATCCTATGCCGTGGACGAACGAGCCATTGGACCTAAGGATATTTTAATTGGTGAGGAAATTTTTTTTAACATTTTTAAATGTCTATTCAAACATTTATTGCAGCTAAAAAAGTAAAAGCAAGTTTGATGATGGAACAACAGGAATTGCCGCTAGTGGTCGCACGCCCTTTGTATGGGGTGCAATGTACAAGGCGCACCTCAGAGGAGCCTTCACTGCTTTCCTTACCTTTAACACTTGTCTGAAATTCAAATGGACACCAGACTTGGTGTTGCCCATGAACGTCGGCCCGGAAGTTCTTACTGGGAGCACCAGGCTGAAATGTGGCAGCGCGACAAAGTGTGTTCTCAACATGCTTTCCACTCTGGCCATGGTACAATATGGCAAATGCTTTGAGAACCTGATGGTCGACCTAAGTCCAGCGAATCAAAAGCTAAGGGACAGAGCTCTGAGGATTACCCTGTTGTTGACAGAAGGGGTGGAGGGCGTCAATGAGGAGAAGGCTTTTAGAGCGCTGATGAACAATGGTTATGATATAAGGAGCACAGTTGAGCTGCTCAGAGCAAGTAAAATGTAAAGATGACAGTAAAGTGCAACTAAGCAAGCAAGCAATTTTATTTCATGTTATGCATTTTTAGATAAATTTGAAGAACAATGACTTTGGCATTTATTTAAAAGTAAATAATTGTTGTAGTTTGTCTATTCAAAAACTACAAAATGGAAAGGGTAAAATTGGGGGAGGTCAGCGAGAGAGAGAGAATAAACGATTGTTCTAACTTGTTATTATGAGCAAAGCATAATAATGAAATATTGGCAGTGTAATATATATCGTGTTTGTAAATATTTTTTCATCAATAATTAATTATTTTATCATTATAATTATAATATATTATTATAAATAGGGATGCCACACTTCCGTGGATATTGCCCCAGAATCCCGGATGCACTCGTCGTAAACCCCATCTTCTAAACGGTAGCCGGAATGTCGCAAAATATCCTTTACATATTTCAGGTACTCGCTCACCTGAATTCCGAACAAAAATGGCATAGGTAATATTTAATTTACATTTGAACGTAAAGTTGAGATAAAACATTTCATGAATTTACGTAAAAAGGTCAAGTGTTTTCATACCTGGGCCACTGACTTTTTCATATCCTCATCCACCTCGAATTTTGCACATTCATCTGTTATTGCATCAAAAGGAAAAATTCTAACCCAGTCCCCACAAACTGGTGGGGCATCACTAGACCAATCCCGAGGACTGAACCAGAGACCAGGTCCATTCTTTGGGAGCTTGGCTTTCAGTTTTTCTCGTGGCCCCTCTGCGTTATTCAAATTTTGTCATTTACATAATTCACATTAGCATTATTAATTTTTAATTGCAATAGGAACTTCCTTTCACTTACTCAGAGCAGGGAGATTGACACTGACTGTGGTGAACTTGCTGGAGGAGGTGGAGGACGAGGACTCCTTACTCTGTCGACGAGTAGGTGATCTAGAAGTGTGGTGGTCATAGTAGTGGAGCGCAGCGCTGCTTGATGTCGTCTCTTGATCATCCTCTGACGATGACTCCTGCTCCGCGTCCCCGTCGTATGCCTGATGACAGAAGCAGTGAGAATGGTGCTTTCTTCGGTGGCTGTGGTGATGATGATGGTGGTGGTGTGTGCCACTAAAGGTACTAGACATTTTGCTCCCTTTCACCATCAGCTTTGAAGCATCATATTGCGGGAATGGAGTCTGTACCCAGGTTTGAAGCATTGATGGCAGCTTAAGTGTGGAAGGTGAAAGCGTGCTTTCCCATTCTGCCCCATAAAAACAACAAGACAAAATTTAGAGGAAATGCTTATTGCACTGTAACTGAATGTGTACACAAAGTAATTATATTTTTCTTTGAAATGATTTTGTTGAAGTTAGAATTTTTCTTTCAAATTTTTTGAAAACTTTTTATCGAAAAAATGTTATTAACGTGGGAGATTTATAAATCCAAAATGCCTTTCAGTTGTAAAAAAAAGTCTTTTTCTGCACTGTTGCTTATTTAGAATTTAGTACTTGTTCTCAATTAATTTGCTGGCATTTGAAACTTTTTCCTTGTAAAAAAAGAAGAATGAAAATGGAGTCACTATTTTTATTATTATAAGAGCAAAGTGAAAACTCTGTTGGACCATCAAAAAGTTTCCTGCCTTTCTTCCTCCTTTCCGCTCTGTATTTTATGGCTCAATGAAGATGACAAGGTGTGTAGGCAACTTTCTTTCGTTTTTTACTACGACAACAAGCTATTCTTTAGTTACATCACTTTCTTGCTTGTTTTTACCTCTGCCAGAGTTGACAATCTGTTCCAGCAGATACTCATCCTCACTCTCTCCCCAGCATGCTATTCTCCGAGTCTGCAGAGCTCGGCACAGATACACTGCTGCTCCGCCGCTTCTTCATAAAGTTTCTGCAGTCTGGCAAGCCCAGCAGCGTGAACATTTCGTGAAGCATGGGCTTCTTCACTTGCTCATCCACATTGCTAAAGTCATCGCATCCCAAACCAGGATTTGTGTTGACCTTGAGAATATTACAAGAAACAAGAAGAACAAGAGACCAAGAAATAACACACAACAGATACACTGCTGCTACGACGCTTCTTCATAAAGTTTCTGCAGTCTGGCAAGCCCAGCAGCGTGAACATTTCGTGAAGCATGGGCTTTTTCACTTGCTCATCCACATTGCTAAAGTCATCGCATCCCAAACCAGGATTTGTGTTGACCTTGAGAATATTACAAGAAACAAGAAGAACAAGAGACCAAGAAATAACACACAGACAACTATCATCATCATTATTATTATTCGCTGTCATTCTCATCCTTGCAAATAGCGTCATCATCATCAATGCGGAAAAATATATTTTTCGCTCACATGTCATCAACTTGTTTTTTTGTGTCAAATGTCCGCATTGATGAGCAATGATATTTTGAGTAAAATGTACAAAAATATACATGATAAAAATGCCATATCATAATAATAAAAATAGCGTTTGTACATACTTCCAAAAGGTTAGGTTTCAGGTTTTCATCCACCAAAATATCAAAGCCGAGAAACTCGAAACTTTTGTCTGCCGCTTCAATCCGGGAAAAGTTGCGCCCGTCTCCAATTATCGTGAGCACGAGTATTGACCAAATTCGCTGCCACAGATAGTAGTCATCCACGCCCGTCTTGTCAAAGTATTTACGGAGTTGCCCCAATGTCCATTTTGATCCTGGTTTATGTATTTTTTATGAAAAAAAATATAATAAAAAAAATCAGCCCAAACAATTTTATTATTACTTGGATCGCGTGCTTTTGTGTAGGGTCATAAAAAATAAATCAAAAAAATATAATAAACAAAGCAACCCAAATTAATATGCTTTCTGCTATTTCTCATCATCAATTTTGTTGGTAGCATTCTCTCTTTCTCTCTTGTTCTCTCACCAAATCCAATGGTCTCCTTGTTTTTGCGATAGTTGGGTCCTTGCTTGTTTACCGAGGTGTTTGTCAAATGGGAGAATGTATTGGGCAAGTTGCTCAGATCGTACTTGCTCGTTGCAAATCTTGTTATCCCTTCGCGATACGCGTAGAATGTTAATGGACTGGTACATGTGACACACACGTACAGTCGAAGATCCCATTTGTAGCCGTTGATCAGGTACGGTCTTGCAATGTACTCTTGAACAACACACGCCTCGTCGTAGGAAAACTTGGTAACTTGCTATAAAAACAATGGAGAGACAAGAATACAAAAAAGAAAATTAGGACTGATCCCCTTGAAATAATATTTAGGTATAGATATAACCAAGTACCTAACCGGACGCACATGGCTAAATAATCGATTTGTTTAGACTTTTCTGTGTTGGGATATTAATTGTGTATAATTATCATTGTCATGCGGAGGGCGTGCCTTGTCAACTTTTGCAACCTTTTTTCGTTTCATGATATATCTTTTTTGCAGGGAAAAAGCAACAACAAAAGGGCAAAAAATATTGCTGGAAAAGACAAAACAAAGTCTCTTTTGAACTTGTTCAATCAACTGGCTGCCCATGCTGCTCCCATTAAAAAACAAAAGGGGAATAAAAAGTGTTAATGATGAGGATGATACTCGCTCGCAATGCGTGATTCTCGATAGGAAAGGACAGTGAAAAAAGATTACTTTGTCTATAGAGACATAAAATACAAAGAGTCATTACTCTGTTCACTGCTGCTGACTTGTATTCCAAGCTTTTAGAGCATCGTCGAAAGCAGTAAAAAAAACTCTTAACAAAAACATGTATTCATGTATAATATGTAGTGGTAGATAGGTACATTACATCAAAAAGAAGTATTCCTTTCCCCTGGCTTTTTGCAATGGGCTTTGATATCCACAGCGGAGCTTTCTTCCCTTTTGGAAGGTGATGGTTGGGTCCAAATGGAATGCAGCCTGAGTCAGGAGGTGTCCCGTACTCGATATCGCAAAGCCGTTTTGTATGCTCTGCAACCAGCCGTGTGTACTCCAGAGGCAAATTGAAAGACAGTGGGCTAATCACGATGATGATGATGAAGACGGGAAACAATAAAAAAGGAGAGTATGTACATACAACTTGTATGGCTCTACACATATCGAATAACTATAATATAATTTTATTATGATGGGATATAAAAGCAGAGAAAAAAAACATTTGTGTTATTATGCTTTTAACATTGACCGTTTTAACTGTAGCACCGCTGCCACCAAGACCAACCACCACCAACACTCACTTCACTCATTTCCTTCTCACGCAATATTCGCGTCAACCAGCCGCTTTTTTAACTGAATACCAGCACCGTTAAGCCGCCGCCAGAGGCTTGGCAAATAATTGCCAGTTGCAATTTACCAGGGCAATAGGTTTTTTGTACATGGTTACAAGCAGATTACACACTGCAATATGGAGTGAATAATATGCAATGCGGTTATAAAATGGAAATGGTTGTAGCGGTGGTGGTGGATGGATGTAACCATGGGCAACATTTTGAACTTGATCCTGATGATGGAATCAATTCTTACCAATTTCCGTGTACGGAACTATTTGCATGTGTATAATAATAAGCAATGTGTGTTTAGAATATTGCTAAAATTTCTATTAGAGTTTTTTTGCAAAATGTAAAATGAAAAAACTTTTTTTGCTAATGAAACCATGGCTATGTGAAAAGTATATTTTGTATGCATAATTGAGGCAACTTTAAAACTATTTAGGTATTTTCAAAAGTGTACAAGCATACATCTCGCCCGATGTTTCCAATTAAATCAGAAAATGCAAAATTGGATTGCTCTCTTGTGTGTGATTTGGAGCAGTAAATTACCCCAACTGTGCTCTGCTACTTGATGCTGGGCTAGCTATAGATTTTCGCCACATGTGCTTTCTGTCTTTTGCCTTTTCCACTGAAAAAGCCTCATAAAATTTTCATGCAAATTGGGCTTCTCATGCACACTCCTACTCCAAAACTCCAATCCAGTCGTTTAAAAATCCAGAAACACACTCTCAATTCGCAATGGCGTGATTTATAATAAATTTTCTTTGACACTTGCTCGCTTACATCATCATGACTACTACACGACATGCAATTCAGATTATCATAATAATGCATAGGTTGGACTTGGATTGGATTGAGTAGGCAGCTATATTCCACTTCCTTTTCAAAAAAACCTATTGTTCTGTTGCTGCAATATTGATCTCGCCACAACCCCAAACAAACAGCGAGAAGCTGACCATGCTCCAGAAACAACGACCGGAAATCTCAGCGAATAAGCAAACTGCTACTTTGAGAAAGTTCATAAATTTAGCACTTGATTTTTTTACTCTACTTTAGACTTCTTTCAGACAGCAGCAGCAGCATTTGCAAGTTTTAAAATGAAACTGAATTTAGAACTGACTGAATAAATTTACAGCTTTTTTAGCTCAAATGTAGCATGAGCAGTGACATGGGTACTTCTACTGCAGTGGAATATTTTCTCTTTTTATAGTGTATACCTACATACGTCCACTAATGGCTTTTAACACTAATTGCTGCAAGGAAAACAATGTAATTAAAACAACCCACACTTTCAAAGCGCAGCAGTTCTCAAAAACATTCTCAAGTAATGCTTTCAGTATTTCTGTCGCTTCCTCAATACACAGACCGATTGGCCTTTTCTTTTGGTTTTGCATAAAATTTCCATTGAATTGTTTCGACCACTAGCATCATTTCCACAACTGGTTTATTATTATAACTTTGCATGCAAATTAGAGCACAAGGCAAAGTTTTAAATTCTCTATAAAATGTTTAAATAAAACCACTTTGTCATTTTATTTCATTACTTGTGTTTGCCATTGTTTTTTTTCTCTCCTGAGGCTAGTCAAAATTAACTGCAAAGGTCATGCAAAAGCACAGTGCGCAATTCAGATTAAAAAAGAAAAGTTTTAGCTTTTCACTGGAACCTCACTTTTCGAACAAGAGAATAAAATAATTGTGTGTGAAGGAAATAAGATGCTTTTTGTTGGTATGTTTTTATAATGATGACTTGCAACTTTCAAAGTTGCCATTGCACTGCACTAATAATAAATTATAAGCTTGTTGTTAACTGTGAATATTAGCATGCTTATTCCCTAAACTACTCACACAGAGCACCATGTAGTAATAGTAATATACATGCCAAAAAATAAAACAAACGAATTTGAGCATTTTTGGCACATCCTCCACCAGCTATTTACTAACTAGCTATGGGGCTCTGCTACTATTACTGCAGCTGGCCGACTCGATGATAAGATTAGTTTTTATTCCTGACTTCTTACACAAATTTCCTTACTTAAAATCTTGAAACAGCTTTTCTAGCACTTGCTCATGGTATGCCCTGATGATGGGGATTTGTCATTTTAAAAAGTTTCTCCAACGCCCATTCCATGTTTTATTGGCTCTTACACTGCTGCTTTTCCTCTAACTTTACTGCAATGGCCATAAATCTCTTGACGGGGCAGAGGAGCAAGAAGAAAGGCCAAGAAAGAGAGGCATTGCCTAAGTGTGCGTGCCTTTTCTTCTCGGGCGCCTTCAGCGAATGCCTCTAGTCAGTTCTACTTAATAAACAGGAATAATAATAAAGACTAGAAATGGATCGCAGAGAGAGACAAAGAGAAAGTGGTGTGGTTGTTGGAAAATGAAAATATTATTGTTGTTGGGAACATAAATATGGATATTGTATGGCACAGCTCTCAGTACAACTGTTTATATTATTGTTCTGCTGCGTGAACCACTATTGTTGTTGTTCCATATTTCAGTAAGATTGGGAGCTGTGCATTTGCGTGAGTTTGGTTGGGAAAAAGACTAGTGGAATAGTAGGTTGGCATGTTCTTGAAACATATTTTTGAACAATGGGTTTGGTAAATTAGTTTGTAAAGGATTATGTAAACTTTATTATATATATATATATATGTATTTAGAAAAAATGGACAATTTCACTGTCAAATCAACAAAGTTATGATTGTATTGATGATTTTGCGTTATTTTGAGTTTCCGCGTGTATGAGTCCAGGTGGAAGTGAATATTTGAAATTGTGCACCATAAAACTTTTTAATCAGCTTAATAAAAGGACAATGTTAAAAGCAAGTCACAATTTTACAAAAAGTAAGCAAGTTGAAAGTTTGACTTGTACCTGAAATCGTAAATGGATCCATAAGTTGACCTCAACCTTCGAAGATGTCTTGCGAGAACATCCTTGCGAGCAAAGTTGGACGCCTTGGGAACGTGATTGGTAATCTGCCACTGTTTGAGATGCCTTGCACGATTGGAGTTCATGATGGAGCTACGCCACCAAAAGTTCCAGCATTGTGTCGCTCGAATGGAAACCTCGTCTCTGATCGAGTTTTCCTTCTCGCCAAAGTCCTTCCAGCCCCTTTCTTTGAACACCTGGAGGAAAACGCATACATTACGCATAAAAACAGGCAGTTATACAAACACACAGAGAATGGATCACATTACACACACATGTTTTCTATATGTTTGGTTGGTTGAGTTGTGCGACTCATCATGTTTTCTTCATGATGAGAGAAGAGAAAAAGAGAAAGGGAAAATAATACGAGCCGACGACATTCATCATGAAATTATGTGCGTGCAACTGCCAAACTTTATCACTTGTTCTCTCTCTCACTCTCGCAAACACACACACACACGCATCATACATGGAAATTCCTCCAGTAAAACCCAAATGACATTGCTATTCAGAAATGTGTGAATTGAAAATGCTCCCGAATATTCTTCAAAGATTTTTCACCTTTAATAAATATTATTATTAGGTAGGAATTAGAATAGAAGAACAGCAGAATTGAAAGCATAATAATAATATTATGTAGATTATGTAGGTTAGGTCATTACTACCGCTGCTGCTCCTGCCACTACTACTAGTACCACTTTTACAATTCAATGAATACATTTTCTCTTTCTTTTTTGTTTGTTTGGTTCAATGAAAGAGAAAGTGGGAAGAAGGGGAAGAGGAAGAAGCAATTCAGTCATATCACTTTTATTGTTATTATTATTCTCTTTTCTATTCTTTTCTTTTATTCCTCCAGCCAGATTTTCTGCGTCAAGACAGGGCATTGTTGTCGTCGTCGTGAATGGCGAGTTTGATTTCAGAAAAAGGGAAGAGGTGTGTTTTATGCGTGGCTGTACAAATATCAATGCATACATTCAAGCACAATTGTTATCGTTTCAATTGATCGTAGGTGTTTTAATAATAGTTATATGAGCCAGCGTGGGTGCCTATAGCTTTCATCATCCTGCCTGATGATGATAACCATGGCCGAGGATAACTTTTCTTGTCTAATAGGTAGTCCCTCTCTGAAAATATTCAAAGGAGCTGGGCAGCAACTGAAATGATAACTAAGCGCATTAATTTCTTCTTCGGGCTTAAAAGATGGCATGATTTCTTCCACCACCATGATGCATGCCTCTGACTAAAATATTGGAATAAAATGGAAATGAGTAATAGTGATGATAATATTATTGTTATTAATGCTTGCGACTAGTTCTTTCGTTGCTGCTGCTAGCCAGATTCTTCGTGGCGAGTAAAGAATAGAGAGAAAGAGCGGAAGAAGGGCAGCGCAAGCAGGAAATAGATGGTCGACAACGAGTGCCGGGACAGCAAGCAGACAACGAGAGCACTGAGCAGTAGTAAAGGAAGGCAGGCAGGCAGGCACCTCTCTAGGTATGCATAACGGCTTAACGTGATTAACGAAATGATGGATACATAAGCCTTTGCACTGCACACACTCTCCTACTCTAACGATCACACTCCATAGCCTCTAAATCTGGACTAGAAACTGTTTGATGCTTTTAGTTGCTTCCACTCGTGTGTGAAATATTTATGTGTTTGTGAAATAGTCTCCTGTGCCATCATATCGGCTGCATGCATAATTTGTCTCTTCTTCAAATAATAATTTTGATAAAATAACTGAAAATTGCAAAAGGAAAAAATATACTTTTACTTAATATATTAAAACTATCTGCAGCTACCCATACCACTAAACGAAATGAACAGAGTTTATTTTGAGAAGAAAACAAAGTTTGGGGAGCAAAGCATTTTTTTATTGTTTTGATGATGACAGCATAATATTATATTATGCATGCAAAAAAGGAAACGGTGCGTGCAGCCTAGAAAATGTTTATATGATTTAATTATTCTGCATGTACAACAACGTGTTCTAGTAATATAAGCACGGGAAAATGTTAAATGTGTCAATTGTCAAGTGATACACGGGTTACCGTCTGTGCGACCTACATTATTATTTTATTGTTCGGCGAGGTTGCTTATTTATCAAGCAAGCGAATGTGTTTGTCCGTCGCAGGAAAACCTACTTTACTGACCATCCAAAATACAAATTTTTTATTGTTTTGATGATGACAGCATAATATTATGCATGCAAAAAAGGAAACGGTGCGTGCAGCCTAGAAAATGTTTATATGATTTGATTATTCTGCATGTATAACAACGTGTTCTAGTAATATAAGCACGGGAAAATGTTAAATGTGTCAATTGTCAAGTGATACACGGGTTACCGTCTGTGCGACCTACATTATTATATTGTTCGGCGAGGTTGCTTGCTTATGAAGCAAGCGAATGTGTTTGTCCGTCGCAGGAAAACCTACTTTACTGACCATCCAAAATACAAGGTGAAAATTTCTTGAATCCGATGATGACAATGATTGCTTGTTCAACCTCAACAAATCCAATCAACTAAAGGCTCGCCGCATTTCTTAATCGAAATATTGTTGGACGCAACTGTCACGAAATTGAGTATTCATAAGAAACCAGATAATTGACACATTGTCGTCAGCATATTTATCATTTTGACAGCCTTGTCGTTATGGCACAGTTACTACGGTTTATTTTATTATCATCGCCTGTGCATTTTTTCCATCATCACACCTCATCATATCCCTGATAACACTTTTTTTAGGTGTGGTGTCAACTCGCACCAGCAGCAGTAGTTTGGACAACCGCATTCTCTACAAGAGTTTCCTTGTTGTCCGTAATTTGCATAATCGGTACGTTTACAATGGACAGTTTGGACGGACAGCCCAGCCCAAAGCTCTTTTCATTGTGCTAGCCCAAGTAAATGGAGCAATTATTCATGAAAAATACAAAACTGCTGCTGTAACAATAAAAAATTTTATGTACTTCTAGTCTGATTACTACCATGCAAGAACTGGTACTTTCCTTGGCCACATTTCGTGTGTAAATAAACGATGTAGGTTTTTTAAAAATCTTTACTTTCGCTACTTTTTTATAATGTCATTATGCAAAAAGCTCTCGTATTTACTTTTAGTACATTTTTTGTTCGTAACTCATTATTCAAAACGTTATAAGGGGAAAATCACACCTATAATAGCGATAATAAAATGT
>JAANSP010001305.1:0-15934 GCA_036850745.1 Homidia socia
AAAAATAATTGTTTTTGAATTTGTTAAAAATTATAGATTAAAGAAAGCGTAGTTTGCCTTTATTAATAAGGTGTAAGCTATGGCTGTTGTGAAACGAGTGACGTCACTCTTGTTCACAGTGCCCCAAAAGTGTGCGTACCATACATAGCATTACGTTGTCATCTCCCTTACTCTATATGTAGTCTAGCTCCCTGGATTATTTAGTATCAAAAGTTGTAGGTAAGTAGCAACAACAGTGCAAAAAAGAAGATGAACAAGCGTCATTGTTTAATCAGTAGCAAGTCGTGGAGCCAAAACGAATTATTATTATTGTTATTATTTTCTTTAAATTCGCAAACAAATAATTTTAGAAATTTTTCCTTGCCATTTGTGACGCTGCAAGTTGGATGGAAGTAGTAGCTACTGCGGAGGAGAAGCAAACTAATGCAAGAATTTTGTGTGAATGCAGCATCCACTGAACTGCTGCTGATGATGGTTATGATGAGGAATGGTATTTTTTCCTTATCCCACCATTTATATATTATTACTATTTGACATGCCGAGTCGTGTGGAAGTACTTTGAAATCAAGATGCATTTACAGCCAAAGATATTATTTTATTTATCATGTAGATGAGATTAACTTTTTCTACTGTTTGTTTGAACAGTTGCAGCAGCAGCAGATAAAGACCCAAGTGCAAGGAACGAATAAAAAACCATAGAGAGGGAGAATTGGTTAAAGTGCATCGGCTTCACATATGCACATGAGATGAAATGTGTGTAAAAAAGTACAACAATAAACATGAAGAAGAAGAGCCTGAGAACTGCTGTTGTACAGCAATAATATCGTCTTTTTAGTCGTCTTTTTAGTCGTTACTCACTGCTGCTGATGTGCTGTGAAAGAGATACACAGATTCGCAAAGAGACAGAGGCACACACACGTGACGTTTGAGGGTTTGAGAGAAAGAGAGAGTTTTTTGGAGAGTCTTTAAACTTTAAATGCTTCAAACAACGACTTTTATATTTATTTTTGACTGGCATTATTGACCATTTAGTAAACGTGAACAGAGAAGTGTGTAGTAGTAGTAGTTAGTAGAGTGCAATGCAATGATAGAAAAGTTGCAGCTGCTGCTGTTATTGGTCATGTTTATTTCAGTGGATAAAACGAATCAAATATCGTATTATTTTCTCATTGCAACAGGCAGAGTTACTGAACGTAACTACGTAAATTTTACACAAGCATATTAGAAATATTGACATTGTACAAATATATTTCACTCCCCCATTCATTCATTCATTCATTCATGCATGTCATATAATACGACATTGCTGCATTATTTATGCTGCGAAGATTAACTACCTATTTGTTGATTTTCTTTTTTCCTCTTCCTTCATCTCCATAAAATAATATCTGGCTAAAGTGCAACGTGACTGCGAACAAAGCTGAAAGCTGTGCAACGTTGGATTTATGTGACAAGTCCGTTAATGATTACTATTAGCTGCTTATTTGAAGCAATAAAAAATAATAAGTGTATAAGGTTTCATTAGTAGTAATCAAGGTGTCGTGTTCCCGGTCAAATAATTTTTAGGCAAGTCAACATCAACGTCACCCAAGCTTGCTCAATACTTTCCACGGAACTTAAACTCATATGTGCATATGGATAGGCACGTGGTACGTATTTATGTAAGCATAGACGACTAATAGAGGTGCTCAAATTTCCCTTTCATTTTTTTCATTTGTTTCTCTCTTTGACGACTGCGTCAGCGCACTACTGCTGCAAATTGTACATATTTATTTCAATTTCCCATTCCAAATTAAAAAGTACTAAACGCGTCGTTTGTTTGCCGTTTCAACTTACATTTTCGTTTTGTGAAGTGACACGAAAATGAGAGGATTCGTTTATTTTCTTCAATGAATGCATCGTGTTATGATGACGACAAATATTATCGAATGCTAAGATAAGTTTACCGTATAGCTAACACATCTAGCTGATTTGACGGTGGTAGTGATAACGACCAATTACTTGGTGTAGTTTAATATTATAATAGCATCATAATCATCTTTATCAGCCACATTGCACAATAAATATTTTCTTTTACTGATAGCAATGGCAAGTGCCGACCATTACCACCACCACCACAAAGCAATAATATTACCTTTCATTATTTGGCTCGCAATAGCTAATTTGTACATTGGTTGCCATTAGTCATTAATTTCTTTAACTGCCAAACACAAAAATATACCATGAGATGTTCTTCCTTTTGAAATTCCATCCGCCGTCCATTTAACAATGCTTACAGTAATCTATGATGGTGCAATGCAATAAAAATAATTCAAATTCCACAGTTTAACTCAATGGCAGCAAATAAAAATAATCATAAAAATATTAAATTTTAAATCGTCATCTCATCATCGTCTCAATCATTTTAACATTCATCTGTTGAAAATACATTTTTAAGACACAATAAAATTGGCAATAACTGTTGCTGCGATCAAATGTCATAATTATTATTATTGCCTCTTGCTATTATTATTATTACTTTTATTCTCTGATTACAAATAGAAATTGCTTTTTGTTGTTACATATTATTTTCCTATGCATTTCTCTATTTGAAAAACACAAGTACAGTGTACCTACTTATTGTACCTATTCACACATACAGAGTGAAAAAACTGGTATCTCAAGCGAAGATGCTGCTAATGTGATATCGTGGACGAAAAGCAAAGCAAAGCAAACTGTTCAGTTTGCTGCATAATAAATACAGTGCCCAATGCAAAGCTAGTGCAATGGCACCTGCAGCTGTTGCCTGCTTTTTGATTTGGCGATGAGAAAAAAATGTGTTTTATACAAATCAAACTTTCTTTTCTGTTTTGCATGTAAAACTCACCACCAAACCTACTTGCATCACCATTCACCATCACAAATCTAATCATCACTCATTCTCATCTTTTGTCGCTGGCTGTTGTTGTTATTGTTGTTTTTGTAAGAGAAAAAAAATTATTATACGAGCATCACCATCATCATTATAGAATGAATATAAATGCATAATAATAATATGTAATTTTATTGCTCCTGAAACGCTCACGTTTTCCATTCAGCTAACGGTTCATTGTTTTATGCAATAAAATGCAACAAAACTTGACTGACACCTATGACCCTTCCTCTTTCTTCTTGAGTACATTTTTTGTTGATCGTCATCATAGTCATCATTAAACAAAATCATAGCGGCAAGAAGAAGAGAAGAGGAAGAAGGCTATGTAATATGTACAGAGAAAGAGAAGAGAACATTTTTTTTCTGTGCAAGTACAAGTTTTTTTACAATAGAACTTTCATGCAAATTTTGTTGCTACAATATTGTGAATATACTCATTAACAACAATTACACGCACATTATTTCGCTGTAGTTGCCCAAGTTTTCTGCATAATTGTAATTTTGCAGGTGTTGTACACAAAAAAGTTTTTGTGTGTCTGACAGAGTGAAGTACAAAAAAAGTAAATTAAAACTAGAGTAGATTATTGGAGAGTTGTCATTCCCCTACAAAAACATACTAGTAGTGTGTGAGCATTCGAGTTGTATAATAATATGTACATATAAAAATAATAATCATTATATGAATGCTATTATTATTATTATTATTGTCCAATAAGCCATTTTATTTTCACAGAAGCAACAACTGTAACAAAATACTTTTGGAGAGGTAAATAGAAAGAACATTTAATCATTTTCATCGGACCAGTATATATTTTCGCATTGTTGTTGATTCCCAAGGAAAAACGTTTAAAGAAGGAGGCCGACAGGGTCAGAATAGGCCTATTTCAACTTGTTTTTGTAATGACAATACCAATGAATGAGTGAAGGGAAAATGATAAAACGACAAATAAAAGATTTTCTTGTTACAGATTTTTTTAATCATTTCACTTGATCAAGTTGTTGTAACATACTTCTCCATGAGAAATTAAACTTTTTTATTGAAGCATTGGTATCAACATTTTCAATAGAGATATTTTTCTACTAGCTGGTCGGTACAGTAATGTTGGCAGTTCCACTTGTACTGGTTTTTTTTGTTTGTTTATTTATTTTTACAGAAATGATAACGGTACGCACGCTTGCTTGCTTCAAGACGAAAGTTGAAAGTGGCATCATAGAGAATCAATCAAAGTCAAGTAGTATTGAAAAAACATGCATCACACTCCACCTCCTGTCTCCTCTCCTCTCACTGATTGTTGTCCTCCTCTCATTTGATCATCGTCGTGTGAAATTCTTGTTGAAATGAAAAGAAATTCGCAAAGGCTGAGACAACTTCTAATGGCACAATATTAATATAGTAACAAACGGGTAATAATAATTATACATGTAGTTCCGCACAGTATTCCTCCCTGCATTGACAAAACAAGTAGTGCTATTACAAGCATTTTCTTTTTCTGACTTGCTTTGCGTTTAAACTATGTTTATACCACTTTATAGTCAAGTAGAAGGGGTAAGATTTGCGGATGATGATGCTCTTCTCGTCCTGCTTTTCTTGTTTAGACAACTTTCCGTTTCCTCACTTTCACGCTGAAAGGCTGTAAGGTTTTTTTTGAACTGCTGAAAGAAAAAAGGACAACGACAACTACCAGCACAAATATGCAGGTACAATAGGATACTATTATGAGGGACGACGATGATTTGAGGATGATGATGAAACAACATCAAAATCTGACACGTTCAAGTTTTTTTTATTGAACGTGTTGGACAAAGTTGCTAAGTAAAAGCTGGTTAACAGAAGAGTGGAGTGCTGCTACCAGAAGAAATGAAATGAGATATTTTCATATAATAAAAATAATAATCTGCAATGCAATACAATGCAACAACGACACGTAGTATGACATCATCGCAAACATGTTATTATTATTATTATTATCATGAAGAAGATGATGATGATGATAACAATGTTTCTCATTCTACTTCTTACTCTTGTCATTCACACTACGACTGGTTTAATTGACCAACTGATGTTACACAGTTATCCCATTTCCATACGCATTAACACTTACCATTGGTATGTGAGCTTGATTCATGACGAGAGTGCTTCAAGTGGAATAAATATTTTTCAAATGAAATCAATGTCACAATACAATATTTACTCAAGTCTGCATTACAAACAGTTTTAACGGCCAATTTTTCTAGAATAATTTTTTCAAGAAGCATGCATATTTTGGTTTGAATTTTTTATATTTACTTTTGATCATTATCAGCATCACTATCATACTTACTGCTGATATGCATTATTAACATTGACTTGAAATAATGATATGGTGGCCCATATCAGTGGTAATTTTGTAGTAACGAAAACAGACAGACAGACATATTTCAGCTTTCAAAAAAGTTTAGACATAAAATATCCTGGCGTCCTGACATTTTTGAAAATTAAGACAGAGACAGTCCGACACTACACTTTTCAAAAAAAGTTTGCATTCTGATATTGTCGCTGCTACGAAAAAAGTTCGACAGCGGATATACGAATCCTGTCATGAAAAAATCAACTCGTTCAACAATTCCGATAAGTATTTATGCCTCGTGAAAATTGTTCAGTTGTTTTTATGGCTGAAAGTATGATCATAAACCACATATTATATCTTTTCTTAATCCCAAAAAAACGTATACAGTTTCTGGGGCAAAGTTTTCAAGATTATTAAAACATTTCTTCAACTTGCATCATCATCATTATCATTTTGACATGACACAAAGTGTGCAGGAATATAATATACATGTAGGTATAAATATTTTGGTGGCAGAAGTCAGTCGGTAGAAGTGACGTTAATTGAAACTAGCACAAGGCCATGTTCATGGCGGCGGCGGCGGTATCGTCGTATCTTCAGCAGGAAACAAAAAGACAGGCGGAGATGTACATTGGTTTGCTTGGTCTTGGTACATCTCATACAAAAAAAACTTTTTTTAAAGGAAAGCCTTCAGCAAAGACATATTATAGTCATATAAGCAGTGATACTAGGGCTGTTTTTGTATGGTGGTGGTGGTGTGTTGTTTTGTGAATTGAGTGAGTCCCACCCAAAGAGGTTTATTTCTCTCAAATATTGTATTATTGAAGGCCTCTCTCTCCTCTCTACAGCAGCACAGCGGCAGCACCAGCCTACAAATTACGTACACAAGGGAAATGTACTAAAGAATTGCAACTTTTTTTCCTTCGAATTTAATATTCTCTGAATGTGTGCTCTAATGTCTTTTTGCTATGCCTAGTTATTCTTGTTGTTAGATTAGCTCTTCAAAAAATATTAGTGGACTAGGGCTTAGAATTGCGTAGAAAAAAATTATACATGGGCATTTTAGTTTTTGTACGTACGCTTGTTTTTTGACAAGGAAACTTGCGGGCCGTTCTAGGAAAGAATGCAGCAGCAGCATAGAAGAACCACCAGCACTAGCAACATGGCGTGGGTAGTCTCTTTGTCTGCAAACTCACTTTTCTTCCTCTAGTCATTTGTAATGTTAGAGTCGTTGCGGATAAGTGTTTTTAGAGGATGCGGATTATTTTGGCATCAGCTGTACCATTTCGTGACACAATTATTAAAAATGAAATTCCACGCCTCCTACTGGCTTTCTTCTTCTTGTGGACAAATTTAAAATATTGTGCTTGTCGTTTCAAATAAACTTATACACAGTATTTCCCTTCGTCTTTCTGCTGATTCTTGCCTTGTTGTGTGTGTCTGCTGCTGCGTGAGAAGGATGACGAACGAGTAGGCAAGAAAACTGTATGATGATGATGATGGAAAGGATTATGTGGATTAGAAACACTCTTTAATAATTGCTGTGTATGTGTGTACTAGAGACGTCTAGAATGGTCTCGTCTACTTTCCACTTTTTAATGAATGGAGAAATTGTGAGTGGACTGAAAAGGGGTAAGATTCCATGGTGACAGGGAGCACTCATAGTCACAACTGGAAAGTTTTCGTTGAAAAGAGAAAAGAAAGTTTTCAGCATTTGTCTCTCATCTTTGTTGATGATGACAAAAAGAGGAGGCAGCAATAAAAAAGGAAATTATTTGGTGCCTCCATCAGAATATTAGAATGATAATGACATACTCAGCTGCTTTTTCTCTTCTTTACCCACCGCATACATAAATTCGCAACATTGTCAGTTACAAAAAAACGCACAAAACGCAGAAAAAAGGACTCGAATAATAGTGCTGCGTTTCCAAGTGAGGAAGAAAAAAGGAAAGAACAGACTATTGTAGAATTCTGAAGGGACATTGTCTTTCTTTGTCTTTTCAGCCCACTACTATAATAGCAGTAGAACACAGCTGGGACAGGATTGGCAAGTTGAAGTGGGAGCTCAAACTAAACTACTTTGCAACGGATTATAAAAGTGGAATTAGAGTCGCAGGTGGGATTTTCCCACCAGTTGAAAATATATTTCCAGTTGAATCACTTGTAATGCCTTCTCTCAAAGAAGAAAGTCTTATCCTTGTGGAGTTACATCTACATCAGTATCCTGGTCCCAGACAGAAAGAGAGACACTTATGGGCTTATCTATTTTGCTTTAATCTCGGAATAAAAACTTTTCCCTTTGATGCCACACAAAAAAGAATGACAATTCATATGTAAAATAGCATCGATTTTTTTCAAATGCTCAACTAAAGTGGTGATCATCATCCTCTACAACACGAAAACAGCATGTCATCTGCATGTTCCAAAACGCAATTAATTACAATAACAAGCATCATGATGCTTTCAGCGTCCCAGTAGCCTATTAAAATTTACTATTCCGCACACACTATGTCTGCATTCATTTCATTGAGTCAATTTAAAAGTCATGAAGCTCCTTCCTTACACACAACATATATTGTAAATGTGCACTCATACAGCCATGCCTATTCAAATTCACAAAATTTCGCGGCCACATTAGTATGCATGTATGCAGAAAATAAATAAATGATGTCGAGTAATAAATATTTTTTTGCTGTTACTCATCATCATGCTCTTTTGGCGATACGTAGTCTAGTACCGCGTACGGATTTTAATTTGCAGTGGTATGCCAATTGACATATCTTGCAATTGTAAAGAAATGGTAAATAGTTGCTGCTGCAAATTAAAAAAATATGTGTTACACGCGTGTCTTCCTATAAACTTTTACTGCGCCGATGCAATATTGCGATAGAGATACAGCAATGTTGATGATGATGATGCACCGTCGTCGTAGTTGATTAGATTAGATCCTTTTTTCTTCTTCTTCTCTCTCCAACAATAAAACACACGCATAATTAAAGAGGAGACGGGAATTCTCTTTGATAATAAAATAAGAAAAAGTATTTTCCATTCCATTAGAAGAGAAAATGAATGGCATTTCATTCATTATTATTGTTACAAAGTGAAAATAAATTAGCATTTATAATGCACATGGTTCATTCATGTATTCAATTGATTCGTGTCTCTCGGTGTGTGTCTTTGCCAATGCCAAAAGCGTACATAGCAGTACAACCCCACATGAAAAATATACATTGTCGTCGTTATCCTTGACTTTTTTTCAGTTTTGCATCAGCAGCAACCACTCTCCACTTGGGCGCTCCCAAAGGTATAACGGTAGGTCAAGAAGCCAACCAGGCTGGCAAAATACATGCAAAAATATGTACCTATTATAAGCAAGCAAAGCAAGAGCATCTCCATAAAGAGGCTCTTTCCATCAAAGTCGTTGTCTTTCTTTGCCTTTCTTTGTTTTCTTAATATCGCGAGCAAAATACGAGCAGTCACTTCAGAGTCATCCCCATCAACAGCACATTAAATGGTTGTCGGCAAAAGAAAGAAAAAAATCTTCCTTTCTCAAAAATATTTTTTATGTTGACAAGCAGCAGCTAGGAAAATTTATTGAGGAAAAACTGTAGTCTTAAAAATGCCTAAATATTCTCATTCAATTTTACTGTCGTCGCGGCACAGCGAAATTTCCAAATTGCTATGCCGCCATTCATCCTCCTTTGCAGAAAGAGCTGGAGGACGACGATCCTTTTGCAATAATAATTATAATAGCAGCATTGACAATGACTGCTACAGACTGAATAAAGCCTTGCCGTCGTCGTCGTCTTGTCTGTTGTCATCGGGTTATCATCATCATCATCATCATTGTAATATCATGTTCACAACATATCTAAGCACTTGTACCAACAAACAAACAACAGTCACAACGACACATGAAATCCTTCCACAATAATACTTTGAAACGATCAATGAAAGACTTTGATGATGAGGATGATGGCTGTGGTGGATTTGATACACAAGAGAAATGGAAAACCCAGAAGCATCAGCTTAGCGTTTTTAGATTTTTTATTTATACTTATTACTAGTCTTAACAATTTTTTTGAATGGTCTTCAATATCAATAATAATAATAGCAGCAGTAGCTGTGCAGTAAAACAGCTTTCTGGATTAAAAGGAAGTCGCTAAAAATCAATCTTCATTACCCTTGAATGAGATCAGACGTAGATAAATGACATCTATAATTTNACAGCTTTCTGGATTAAAAGGAAGTCGCTAAAAATCAATCTTCATTACCCTTGAATGAGATCAGACGTAGATAAATGACATCTATAATTTATTTACTCTTGTCAGCAGTTTGGAGGAGAGTAATAATAATAAGCGGCTGTGACTAGACGACGGCAAGATTAAATAAATTCTCAGTTATATATACATACATTTTTATTGAAATTAATCTAGGCTGCTGCTGTTGTGGTAGTTTACTTTTTAAAGGAAGTAAACGTTTGAATGCACATGTCGTTTGTATAAATATTAAGTGCATATAATCATGCACATGTGCATATAATTGAACGACCAGCGGCACAACAGATAACAAAAGTAAAGGATTTATTTCCCGTAAAAAGAAGATTGACTTGCTCTTGTTATTTGCCATAGAGAGAGAAAAAAGAAGAAGAAAACAATGTTTTATGGACTGTCATTCCATCTCTTTATTGAGGAATAATAATAGTTAAGCCGTATTAATGACTGATTGTGAGAGCAAGTCTTGAATCATTTTTTTCCAACTTTTATCATCGTGACAAAAAGTTTTATGTGAGACTTAGAAATATTTTTATGACGGTATTACAGACGCGGTGGTGATAGACGCTTAGGTTGTAGCCGTTAAGTAAAAACGTTTCTTTAAATGTTAATAAACTTTAGTGTACTTTTACGGGTGTATTAAGTTCATAATAATGCATCTGTTCATATGCGTCGTCATAAAAAGAGACAAAAACATGTTTAGCCCAAGCATTTTTGCGGCCTACTACTCTGGTCTCGTTTGATGTTTGATTAACAACGACAATAATAAAAAATAATAATAACTTTGATGTGAGTAGAAAACTGCGACATTTAATGTTATCATATTGTCACGGAAAGAAAAGCAATAAAAAGTTGCGAGTTTAAGGAAATGGCAAAATAGTAATTAAAATGTTTGTACAAAGCGTTTGTTGCTGCTTACGATTTTGAACAGTCTACAGAAATGGATAGATAAAAACACAACTGTCTTCCAGTTTCCGATAGCTTACCTGTAAAACAGACAAAAAAGTTATATAAATTAACAACATTATCCTCCATTTAAAAAACATCATAATATGTGCATATGTTTAATTAAATATATTTTGCTCTTTGTTGGAATTTCGAGAAAATAGATAGAAAAAGCAGAATAATATGTTTGTGCAATTTACTAATTTTTGTCTATAAGGAACGCAAAAGGCAAGAAACTTTTCTTAATCTAAATCATCTGGCTAAAGTTGATGATTGCATTGACATGAATAATCGAATTGAGGAAAAAGTAAGTTGTTTCGAGAAGGAAAGCAAAAAGGTGCATGTCTGTGTATGTTTGTATGCATGCATGGTCACATTGGTCACCGCAATTTTTTGGCACCCCACACATGCCACACCATGTTACTGACGTACTTTCTTACTACATAGAAAAAAACTCGCAAATCAGTCGCTATCAAAGTTTTTGACAGGTTGATGGTTTCACTGTCAGCTTATTGAGTTTATTTCCTTCTGGAAATGTGGTAAATGGCAAGGTTATTTGTTTTCTTATGATGACACAAATATTAACAGTTCATGGCTATTTGGTGGTGGTGATGACGATGATGATGGAAATGGGAGAGCTAATTCTTGGATACAGTTGCGATTACTACTACTGACTTGACAGATACTGTTGTTATAAAATAGAATGTTATAAGCAGACCTATTATTGGACAGACACGATACTAAACCTTGGCTCGTTTAATGCTTCTTTTTAACATTTTTCTTACTTTTTGACAATAGTGGTGGTGATACATCAAACAAATATTGCAGGGTTATCCACACTGCTATTTTTTTAACTGCTGATAAGAATCAACAATCAACACAATTTTCCTCTTTTATACTTTTTTCTTCTCTGACAGCAGTGGTGGTTCCCGATACCTTTGTATTCATCTATCTCATTATAATATTTTTTAAAGAATTTTTTACTTTAATTTAGAACTTGTGACCGGCCATGATTTGCAAATGTGAATAGGCAGGTTTGTATTTTTACTGTTCTAAAAACAAGTGAAAATGGGTATTGTTATCTTGAGATTTTCAGAGATGAAAAGTTGAAGACTGGTTTCCCTCATTTTATGACTTTTACAACTGAAATGTGGACTTTTTTAGACCGTCATATTCTTTCGGATAGATGGATAGACATTTGCAACTAACCATATGCGCCTACCAATTTTGTGACTTCAGTAGAGATAGACAGGGCGAATGATATACCAATAATACCGACTTCCATAGATATTGCATACATTTTACTTATTAATTTACTTCAGCAAACGACCATGCTCACTCGAACTCGAAACAATTCATTCATGCAGAATACTTCAAGGAGCAGACACAGCACACTGCAAATAACTGGGCTGCTGCTGTCGCTGTCTGTCTGTATTTTGACGATTTCACCAGTAGGTCATCATCATGGTATAAAAAATATATAAAACGGCATAAATTTGTAAATGATCAAAAAATAAAAACTGTGTGAATAAATATCATTATGCTATATTTTCCCTAACCATATGCTGCTAATGGCATGGTTGCTTTAAAAAGTGGCAAAAAGTAACAACGAAAAAGAGGAAACCACACACCAATTTGTAATATGCTACTTACGCACATAACTGTGGTCTTTCTTTCCTCACCAGTCATCACCACCACCGCCACCATCATCATTAAATATTGTAATAAAAAAGGAGCCAAAGAAGAAAATTTCAGAGTAACGGCTACGATAATAACAAATTTTTTTCTGATCGACTAGTTTTCAATATCTATTATCACAACAAAACTTGGTTTTTTCCTATTTTGAAAGAATTGTATTATTTTTCATTTGTTCAATCAAAAAAAGTATCATCATCACCATCGCAGCTTCTACAAACCAAACCAAACCATGATCCTCTCCCACTACTGCACTCACTCAAAAAACACTGCAAAATTTCTACCACATTCAATGACTTTTTATAGACGTTCATTTTACCGAGAATGGATTGCACCTTTTTTCTGCTGCTTTAAAGTTTTAATGAACATGATGACTATCTTCTTTTTCGTCTGTTTTTCTCCCTCTCTTTCTATTTTTCTACTAGATTACGTGATGTTGTCTATCCATCTTATCATGAAAAAAACTAGCAGCAGCAACCTGCACCCGTAATACAAAAAAAGTGATGCGGAGATGATAAACCGTCAAGTGTACGTAATATACGTGGCATCTCATCTTCATCTTCAAGTGGCCAACTGGCACTTGACCGGATTTGCATGTGCTGCCGTATAAGAGAAAGAAAACCAGATGAAAGATTTATTTTTAAAATAAATAATATTTTTTTTAAATCTGTAAAAAAAAAAGTTGATGCTATCCTCATCTTTTATGTGTGATTTTCGTTGATCATAAAAAAAGAATTGACGATTAAAATCTACAAAATGAGGCAGCTCAGCAAACAACAGCACAGCAGCAGTGGCGATAGAAAACCAAAAAGAAGCAAAAAGGGCATGGATGGGCATTAAATAAGCACCATCGTCATCACCACCAAATAAATAGAGGCATGTGGTAAACGCGCAGCGAAAAAACTGCTTTTCACACAGTCAAGGTGAAGGGCTGGCTGACTATAACAGGAAATTATTAAGAAACAGGGGAAAATGTTAAATAATATTAATAGTTGGCCTGAACTCTATCATTTGAATGCTAATATGAGGATGCCGAGCCGATGATGATCAGTAACGCGTTATATGAGGTATGCATCCGCATACACACGTATAATGAATAGGTATTTGCGTGCAATAGTAACCTTGCTCATTCTTCTTCTTCTTCATAATCTTCTCTAGCCAGAGAGGAGGAAAAAGGTATGCAAGTTGTAGTTGCAAAGATAAAAATATTTTAGAAATGAGCGTGCTTGCTTGATCATGTTGATGATATGCACATATAAATATTTGTCTGGCATACAAGTTAACTTTTTAAAAGGATTCTTATTCTTACTCTCATTTTATCAAATCAACTCACTGATTGTGGTAGCGGAGATGGTGGTGGTGCAGTTTTTCGGCTGCTGTGTTATTCATGCTCCTTAGGCGATAAGATGATGATGGCGATTATATTAGCGTGTATATGCATTATGTATAGTTGCAACTCAGTCAAAAATCGTAGTGT
Source organism: Homidia socia (assembly GCA_036850745.1). NCBI lineage: Eukaryota > Metazoa > Arthropoda > Collembola > Entomobryomorpha > Entomobryidae > Homidia > Homidia socia. Next base: position 13,630 of record JAANSP010001305.1, read on the forward strand.
GGTGTGTCTATCTATAGCTAATAATAATATGAAGGAGCCATCATCCCTCTGCTGCATGTTATTAAGTGCACAAAATAATAATATAAATAATTGTTTACATTCCTGCGCGTCTCCTGCGAGCAATGTTTATCAATATGATCATCATTTACCTAGCACCATTGCCATCTCAGTCAGTTGAACTTGGTACAGAGCATCGCCATCGCCACCAAAAAATAAATAAATATCGCACCACTAGGATGGAAGCGCCGACTAACATTGTTTACTTGTTCACACACATACAAACAGGATAGATATATGATGAACATGCACGCAAAAAATAGCATTTTTTTCAATATGGGGTTCTGGTATCACTGATGGCATGTTATAGTGGTAAAGAAATCATGCATGTAATAGACAGAATGACGACGAGAACCTTCAAGTTGGTTATGAAAAAAATAATATTAACACGCTGGTATTATTATTATTATCAAAGTCAATTTTGTTTTTATAAACGTATAAACGTAGGACCAATAACAAATAACAGCATACCATTACAGCAAGTATAGACAATAGACATCAGACTAGAGACGCTTCTCCGGCAATATTATAGCTTGGAGCAGCAGCGCGCGCATCGCTAATGAAATTCATAAAATATACAGTTACCACCACAACTGCACATTATTATTATTTTCGTGTGATCCCAAGAAAATATACAGTACTTTTTTGGTTGTCGTTATCATCATCATCATCATCATAACAAGTTTTATAAGAAAAACTAATTGACTTAATAATTTAGCAACACGTGAGCATTCAAAAGAAACAGATAAAAAACAAGACTATATCCGTTTGTAGAAAAGAAGGGACACACAATCAAATGCAAAGTGAGAAGTAAGCAGTGATTGAATTGAAACAACAACAGTTTGGAAGCAGAACCGGAAGGCTGAGTAATTACAATAATTATAATCAGTCATGCCTACAATTAAGTAACAGCCCTTTGAATCCATATACTACTCGGTTATGCATCTCACTAGAAGCAGCATCAGCCCTGCCTCATTTTTGTGAATACGTGTGCTAAACAAAAAAATATCAAATATTTAAAGTAGGATTTCCCAGAAAAAGAAACAGTAATGCATATTATCTCTGTTTTTTTATTTATTTTGTTTGGGTCAACAATAAGCATTGTTTTTTTTGTTAAAAAGTAGCATGAACATAAATACGCGCCAATAAAAAAGATGGGCTAGAAAACAATATCATTGTTTGCCAGATTATTCTTGTTTGCTAATAATATGAGAGCTGCAAGCAAGGGTTGTCGGGTATGTGCAATAATATTATTTCTGTTGGGAATAATATTACTTCCTTTTTCCTTCCTACTGCCACAACAACCACTTTGGTGGTTAACTGCATTTACTATTACTACTATTGCTGCTGCTGCTGTACTGATTATTGTGAATTTTTTAGCCTTTCTTTACTAAAAAATATATCCTAAAATGTTTCGTTTTATATGTTATTACTTATTCATTCACTGCCTGATGATGATTGGTGAATGACTGCAAGCTTAAGCTTTAACCATGAGATGAACTGTTGTGGTTTCCTTTAAAAATGAAACCCAGTTCACACGTTAGCTCTAAAACGTAGCATATTTTTTGGCAGCAGAAAAGGGAGTAACATTATCATGTGTTTTTACTTACACAGGGAGCCAGCGTCATCAAGATAATTTGTCAAAGAACAAAGAATCATAATTTTAACCTGGTAGCAACAGTGAAGCGCAGCGAATAAAAACGTGAGTATAGCATAACATCATTCCCATCGTCGTCATCAAGCTCAAAAGCATCAATATTACTTTGCTTAGCATATTAACTGTAATACAGATAAATATTTGGTGTGCGAGGTAACAAAACAGAAGTGTGATTTATCATGTCCATATAAAGCAATAGAGTAGGTACTTACACTTGATGATAATAATAATAAGATGCAAAACTTTAAAAATATTTTCATTCTGAAAAGAATAACTTGTAATTTCAAACAGCCACTTAAACACACGCACAAAGCTATTGCTCTTTTTCATACTAAATAAACAACCTAATTTGCAGGATGAGAGTTTCATTTACTGTCAATCAATAGAAATATAATACATCAAACAACTTATACTATATCATTCTATCCTCCATATTATCCAAGAAGGAATAGAGAGAGAAAAAATGACTTGGACAAAAAATAGCCCACCATTGGAGATTTTTGGTGGTATGCACAAGTACTGTAAATGTCTCGTAGCAAAAACCTCACTTATTGAACATCATTTCTCTTATTGTTTGAAAAGCAATTGTGT
>JAANSP010001306.1:0-12182 GCA_036850745.1 Homidia socia
TGCAACAATAGTGCAAAATATTGCTATTATCTTAGATACAACAACACTTGTTGCAAATGTGAGTGAGTGTAAGCATTGCACACGGGAACTGTGCTGCAGCAGCAAGTAAAGCCAGTCTGACAAAGAAAGAACTCATCGTCATTAGTTCATTATACCATCATCAACATCATCATCGTACAAAACTAACTGTTGACTGTGTATAATAAAAGGTAGGTATATGATGATGATGATGAGCCGAGGAGCACAATATACAAATATTATATACGATGCAACGTTATTATGATCGTCTGCATGTTTGTGGGTGATGTTGCTGATGATGATCCCTCGTATTTTTCTCTAACAAACAACGCTTGTCAGGAAAGCTCAAAGTGCTACATATATGTATTTACACATAAAACAGGACTTGTCTCTCTTCAATCTTTTCCCCAGCAAAACTGAAGAGCTATATAGGCTCCTACTCTGTTGATGATACCACTTTGCTATGAAAGTGATGTGTGTGTACCTATTTGTAAAATACGCGAACCTGAATAATATAGCGCACAGCATCACACTGCCTGCTACTAGAGTTAACAAGAGGAGAGCATTGCATAGGTGATAAAATAACGTTGCGAAGATGAAAATGTGCATAAAAACACAAGTAGTGTTGTTAGTGTCCCGTTGGTTTTTTGGCAAAAAGGGATTCACTTGTAGAAGAAAGAAGAACAAGCACAAAACAACAACATCCACTAAATAACGCTAGCTAAGTAAGTAGCCCTCTCTCTGCTCTTTGTGTGTGAGTTGAGAAGAAAAGTTTGCCTAGTAGCAGCGGCATTATGGTTTGCAAAACAAGCGGAGAAATAGATATTTTTACCATTGGGTACATACCCACACAGTTGTATAATATGTACAATATTAAAATAACAAGGGTTTTACAAGTAGTAGTAAAAGTAAGGAGTGATGATGATGATGATAATCATAAAACTAAATATTAATACGTAAAAGAGTCCCTAGCAGAGCCAAAACCACCACCAACAACATTCTTTCTTTGTCTGCTTTGGGGGGAAATCCTATAAAAAATCGTTGACTTATTACTAAATGTTATGTACTTGGTTGGAATTTCAAAATTAATCCAGTATTATTTTATATCTGCAGTACGGATACTGGCGTTTAAAAATTATTTTCCGGACGATAATAAAAATGCAAATTAAGACTATCTTTGAGAATATAGCTGAATAGCTTGTTACAGTTAAAAATCAGAATCATGCAAAATCAAGGCAAGAAAGAGTAAAATTATAATATTATAGTAAAAACTCACCAAAGTTTGGCAGCTTCTGGCAGAAGGTAATCTGCTTAAAGGGTTGCTGCACTGCAATAATAAATGAGATAAACTTGAATATTATTATTTGTTACACCACCACCCAAAACACCTCCATTCCTCCTAGAACACAATTATCTCTAAACAAGTCTTCTTTTCTCTATATTGAATTAAAAAAGTAAGACATTCGTTTAAATGCACAATTTAGACATACATCGGTACGGTACAACAAAAGATGAATGCAACAAAATCATGGCTTTATATGTAAAGGTACAATAAAAGTATGCTGAATAGGTAAAGTGTTCATTTTCTTCTTTCTGAAAGGTTAATATGGACTAATAACAAGTTTAGTTGTAAAGAGCTATTATTGTCACAAACAAAATATGCCCAGCACGCATAATTGTGTGTACAAGATGCATTCACCTTGACGTTCGTTCGTTGTCTTTCTTGCTACACAGACATGCCTACTTAAGTGTATCAACATCAACTCAATCAATGCCCAACATCAACATGAAGTTAATGTTCCTCTTCTTAAAACATTTTCCCAAAAAAAGAATGGTGAACGTTGTTGAGCAAAATTATTCGTCGTGAAGTGTGAGTCGCTCAATATATTTTCTCTTTACCCATCCACATCCACGTCTCTCCTCTGCACAAATAAAACGTACAATAAACTTGAGGATTTGAACTTATTTGTCAGTTGTGTTGTTAGTGATGTACGTACACAGCAGTAGTACATCATCCTTTAGTTGTTCTAACCAGAAAAGTGATGAGTACATCTAAACTAATAGGCTTTAACCTGCAGTAGTAGTATGATACTACCCGCACAGGACCACGATCATCATCTATAAGAAAATCGTGATACTGGGCGCTTTATTTCTGTAGGCAGTAGTGGCATTTTATTAAATTATCACAAGCCCATAGTAAAAAAAAGTCTCGTGAATGGGCTGATAATTTAAAAATTTACGTGAATAACGTTCAACGTTGTAGATTTTACGTTTTTGACTCATGGATGGATAAATACTCGAATTTAAATATTTCTCTTTGGGCCCTCATCGTATTTATGTAAACACGTACAAACATTTTGCATACAGATTGCTTACTTGTTGATTCTAGATTTTCATGTGATTGCATAGAGTACAGTTTGTACTTGCATGTGTGCATTTTTTTAAATAAAGCTTTGCGTTTTACTGTATTTTCGTGTCGCTTCCTAGTAAACATGCGAGCTTCTATAAAAATTGAAGCCAATATAGCTAGTTTTCTACAGGCACAACAAGGGTATAGCGTTTGTTGCAAACAACAATGTACGAATTTTGTATCAGTAACACCATGAACCAGTCAGCGGGTGCTTAATACTTGGGTCGTAAAGTTGTTATGCTTATTTTCTCTCCTGTGTACCATTGCTATTGGCATTTTGAACTTAACGTGTGCTGTCAAAAGAGTCAAATTTCACCCTTGGCACAAGTTATGCCCTATAATAATAATACTGCCTTGTCCTCTGAATTTTAATGGTATGTGCATACCGATACCAGTATTCGATAGCGCATGTGCATTAAAACTGTGTGAGAAATGGGCATCATGCATGATTTAATGACTTCACAGAGAAAAACCGCACATAATACATATAAAAGCTAGGAAGCTGCAACAACAGCCAAGTTACTACATGTAAAGCTTTCAGTTTCAGATTTTAAATACAAGAAATGCATATGTGAACAAAATGTGAAAAAAACAAGCAATAATGAAACGTTTCAAAATTATACAATGAACAGTTTTAAAAAACTTTTTATGAATGACTCATGACCTATGCTTCCAGGGGAAGTCGTGACATGGAATAACTGTTTTACTATTGCAAAATCACACAATCAATTATAATTTTGTTTTAATTGTCATTAATTTGACATCTTTGTAATTGGAATTTTTGATTAATTAAACATGTTCATTATGAAATTTCATGATAAATCATATATGGAACTCAACAATCCTTGTCTATCAGATTCAAAAAGGCTGCACGTGTTCAAAGTGCTTTTTTGACTCGTGAGTGATAAGCTTGTATTTGCAGAAAAAAGGGAGCAAACATAAAGATTTCGTCTTAGCCTTGAAAAGAGAATGATCAAGAATAACTGTTCTTTTACTTGATTTCTAGGCACATACATTTGCTATGAAAGTAAAAGAGTAGTATAGGTGGAAAATTACTTGGTTCATTAAAATTTCAAAATGTGTTGATGGCTAATAAAGTGGTAATTGTGATGGATGTACACACAAAGCTAATGTAGGAAAATGTTTTTTTATCTGATTCTTACTCCTCCGGTTCAGTGACTAAAAGAAAAGCCACTCTTTTGGATTGCGATAATCAAGATGACAGTATGCAGAATTACAAAAGAATGTGGGATGTGTGATGTGATGTGTAGCAGTGAGGACAATAAATGCATGACATACCAATTAACTTGGAACCGAAGTATACAATAGAATTGCAGCAGATGCATCTTTTTATTGCTTTCTTTTGTCAAACTTCCGTAAGCACTGTTGTTTAGGTGTAATTTTGAATAAACAACAAGAAAAAAGGTTCATCAATCGTGCCAATACTAATACGTAGTGTGAGGGTCAACAAAAGCATTGATTCAAACATGACTAGAAACCATAAAAAATATCAAATTTACTTATCTTGGTAGAGAAAAAAAAAACAAAAAAAAGATTAATCAATTCTTACATTAATTTCTTTAGCATAAAAAGGGTCATTAGTCATTATAAAGATAATGTTTATTGAAATCATTTACACGCAGTCTTATTCAAGTTCAATCAAATGGAAAGACCGTTCATCTCTTTTATCTATTCAATTCAAAAAATACATTAGATAGGTCATGTGATGTTAAACATGTGGTGTGCAATGATTTAAAACTTGTGGTATCACTAATCACTATTATCAGTGATTACTAATTTCTGAGGCAATTCAAACTGGGAAATTAAATGGTGTGCGAAATTGCACATCTACTCACACCAAAAAATGTACATACTAGCAGCATGCATGACTCATGGTGGAAAATTATCAAAACAGCAAAACAAAGGGTTACTGTATTTGACAAAGTCTGAATTATATATAAATATATATTTGTCAACGTTCGTAAAATGAATGTTGTACGCAGATTGTCCCAACAAAGCTATATGGCACATAAAAAGTTAGATTTATATTCATTGGAGCTGAGTGACTAGCAAAGTTGACTTTTGTAAAGTTCAATGCTTCAATTGCGAAATCATTTGAAAGAATTTGTAAGAAAAGAGAATAAAAAAGCATCCATCCTTGAATCTGAATAACGTTAGCAAGGATAATTTGACGCATTCTTTTGGCTCCTTCTTCTTTGTTATTAAAAGCGTGTATGCAACATTATTATTACTCAATGTAGATACAATATACATACAATAGTTAGCTACAGAGTGTGGAAGCTTATCATCACAATCAGTCCCGTCATTTTAATCCCGGTGCGTTCTATACACATAAAAAGGAATCACGTTTAATTAACTTACCTAGTATGCCTAAAAATATGAACTTTTACTAAATATCTTGAAAATCCAGATTCAGAATTATGCAGGTTAGAAGAATATGAAAAATGTCTCATTTTTTGTGATTTTCTGATTGCTTATCTTTAATATCATTGGGTCGACTGAACTTTGAAAAAACATGCATGTTTACTTTTTAAATTCTGTCGTTCCTGAGTACCACATTCCATTCTATGCACAATAGTTACGGTAATTTGGGATATATAATACTTGAGATGGGAGTGATATATTGGTGGTCGTACAAGGTAGAAAAGAATTAAACTTAAAACCAAGTCATTGATCTAATGGAAATAAATCTGAATAAACCGCTATCCATGGGAATTTGCAGAAAATCACATACCGTACAATAACATACCACCACCACCGCCACCCAACAAGCATCAATCGTGATACAGGAAGACCATAACGTGTGTGCATTACCAATATGCCTACGCAATATGTAAGCATGTACAATAGACAAATGTTCTGGGTAAGTAAAAAGATACCGCACAAAAGGAAGAAAAAATATTTTATACCGCATGTTGACTCTGGTATTTTCATTCGCTTCCTGCTTGATAAAATATTTTCATTCATTACCGGTCTAAAAGGAAAGAAGGGTTTCGTTTGAGAAAATGGCTTTTTATGAACACGTAAAGTTACAAAGATTAAGTGCAGGAATAAAGGAAATGAATGCATAAATTACTTTTTCTATGCAGAGTAAACACATTAGAGATGCGTGCTTGTATTTACCTGGTGCTCACAGTCATTTATACTACACATGTGTAATGCTTTGAAGGTAAGTAAAAGTATATACACATAATTTTTTTTGATAAAATCTGAAAGGTACTACAAGTTCTTTTTCGTATTTTTTTATTAAAATATCTTACGGTTACGTCATTTTTAATCAGGGTTCGTTGCATTGAAAACAATAATGGCGATAAGAGTTATTGTTATTATTTTGTTAGATAATATCCTATTCTTAATATTTTTTCAAAAATGTCTGGCTGACAAGGCATCAAATCATCATTGCCACCACAATTGACTACCTTAACGTATTTTGATGATATAACTGGACCAGACTTTTTATAACAAGTCCAACTACCTTGGCTGCTCAAGCCATTATTGTTGTTTTCACTAAAGATGTTTTTCTCGAAACGAAAAAAATAAAGTACTAATAAACACTTTTCTGTGTGTGTTTAGGTACGCAACGTTCTATTGCTGTCTTCATAATATGATTATCATGATCGAAAGGCAAGCTTTTGTCGATGTACTTCATGACAAGGACAGGCTCACAACTACCAAGTTTATTTTTTATTGTTATTTATTTATTCAACTCCACATGTTTTCTCTGGTGGTGTCAGGGAATAGAAAACAACGGAACAAAGGGAGAGGAAGAAACTTGTTTTTGTATTTTTAACAGAGCCAAAAAACTATGTAACACTCACATTATTACGAACATTACAGGTTATGTTTGCTGATGATTAATGGGGTAATATTTTATTTGATGTGTAAGTGCTGCTTCATAGCAATTTAGCATTCATGTACAAGCAAATCGTATATCTTATTGCTCGAGATGATGATAGCTCCGTGCATAATTTTTTTTTCAAAATAAACGTACACAATATGATTTTAACGGATTTAAGCAGAAAACTGCCCAACTATTGATAGACTATTACATGTAATCTGTATGCAAAATGCATAGAGGAATAAAACAACTACTACTGTAGAACACTTTTTGACTTGAGACAAGTACATGCTATTATTATATCAACAATGAACACATAGAATATATTATATAAAGCTTTCTACTTACCCTATTAAACAATTATTGGCTCTTGAAGTGGATGTTGATGGTGATCCCAGCTTGTCTATTCTGCAAGTCCGACAGAGACCCATTTCTTGTTGTTTGGATGGAGAAATGTTAAAAGATCCCAATTATGCACAAGGCTCGCTCAGAGGTACCTCTCATTAAGCATTGATGATGATCGAAAGCGTTTATGGATCTACTTTAATAATCTTGGCAATCAACCAAACCGACAAGCTTTGAACCGCTCAACTCTTTGTATGTTTATTATATAATAAATTATGCAATATCACAAGGATTTGTTTCACGACATTACGGTAAGAATCGCAATAATGGAATTCGGTGACGTTGTTACTACATACTTTTCTCACAGACTTCATTTTAGAAAGAAGAGGAAAGGTAGCAAAAAGCTATTAAATTTTATTATTCAGTAAATAGGAGAAAGTTTGATACGGGGCAAAGTGAGATGTATACTTAATTATTTTTAATTGAGCAGGGTACTTTAAATTAGAAAATTGGGGTATTTTGACATTTTCTGCATAAACTTACGATTCATTATTAGACATTTTAAATCCTTTCATTAGATCAATAAAAAGGAAGTATTATCTTGTGTCTATACCGAATGAGGGAGTAATTCAAGAGCATCATTACAACATTTTACTATTGCTTCTATAAAAAGACTGTTGAACACTCGCCATTACTCGCTTGGATGACAAGAGATGACAGCTACAACAACACAAGTAAATTAAATGATTGTAAACTGGTATACAGATTTAATTTTAAACCTTATAGATAAATGCTGCAAATAGGAGATGAGGCTGTAAACTGCATTCATGTCTCGTCAGTCAGTCAATTCATGGAAAATGTGGTTTAGGAAGTTCATTGGGCCAGGAAAGATTGTTGCCCTCGGGTGGATCAAAGCCCTTTCTGATCATCATCATTATTATCATTACAAACACAAACATCCATAGAAAGAGAAAAAACATGAATGAGATTATACGCACACACTATGCTCCGGTTGGAGAGTTGACGTGCAAAATAAATATCAAAATAAAAACTGCAACCGCACACAAATTATCATATCATCTCATAACCAATCGGCATATTGCTCTTGTTCGTTTGCTGAAAGCAGGAAAATCTTGTCATCAGTCATCAGAATAACATCACTCGGAACTAATCTGGTCTGGTAGCGTCAGTAATATAATTTTTTAAACGCGTATATTATGTTTTTTATTGAATTCTCCCAAACAACATATTTTTGCCTTGTTAGATGATATGATTCATCAGGAAGGTCCACAGTAATAGATTGAATTTTTAACCAGAAATTTATTTGCTGAAAGCAGGAAAATCTTGTCATCAGTCATCAGAATAATATCACTCGGAACTAATCTGGTCTGGTAGCGTCAGTAAAATTTATATATTTTTTTAAACGCGTATATTTTATGTTTTTTATTGAATTCTCCCAAACAACATACATATATTTGCGTTGTTAGATGATATGATTCATCAGGAAGGTCCACAGTAATAGATTGAATTTTTAACCAGAAATTTGTTTTCAGTCAATAGATGGTTTTTTTTCTTATGTGTGACTTGAGTAAATTCATCACAACTTGCATTTTACACGTATGCATGTATAAATATGAAATATGAAGAACATTCTGTACGTGTAAAGGGTCACCACTCACCACTATACCGGTGAAGTAATGTACTTTAGAACGTTTTTATTTTTTATATCACTTTTGAGAAAAACACAAAAGCATGTAACAGGTTGTAACATTATTTGCTTCCTTTACTAACGCGATTCAACTCCTTGCTTGAATGTTTGTTTCTATAATGCTGCTGCTGTGCGCAACACCTATATAGAGACATTCCTTCATTTGAGCAAAGCGGAAGGGTGACGGATGCCGAATGACGATAAGTCACTACTCCACCATATTTTTTTACTTTCATTAAAACATGTGAATTGCGCAGGATGAGGGTCGTGCTTAGCATGCATAAATACTACAAAGTTTGTCTTTTTAGAAAACGAGCGTATGTGTGGAAATAACTTGTTTTACTTGATTGGCTAGATGGCCAAATACTATAAAACAAGGTAAAGTAAAATAATGCAACATCCCTTCTTATTATTGTCATGCGGTATTCCCCGTTGTCTTTGTCTTTGGAACTGGCAAATGGGCGGCAAAAGTAAAAATAATTGTTGTGACATGTCACGAATTTGAACGTTAATAAAATTGTATTGTTTTCCTTGTGTGTGAACAGCAGTGAGAAACGAAAGCGAAAATCAAATGCATCTTTCAATCTTTTCCATATATACTTGAGCATAGAATAAAATGATGTGTCACTTGTGTAATTGTATGAGATGCGTGGTGGGATGGAATGAGATAGTTTAACAAAGATAATAATTTCCGCATGTTGGTCAGTACGTTTGGTTTGAATGATAAAACAGCAGGAGCAGACGAACATGAAAGCACACACAATCTTGAGTTGAAGGTAACTGTGTTACTGGAAGACATTGCCCTTTCTATCCGACACCAACAGCGTGCAAAAAAGTTCAACTTTATGTTGATGTTGTTGCGTTATAATGATCTATTTCTGGATCTTACACACTCGGCAAAGTAATCTGCTGTGAGCAAGATTTTCTGTAAGGAAAGTAAGATGGGGTTTTCATAGAATATGCCCTGTGCTGCGCTATTGTTATCCACTTTACAAATCCAAGAAAAATAAATGATAATTACATGGCGTAGTAATAGTTTTTTGTAATAAAAACTTTATAATATTTTATTTAAACAAAGTGTTGTCTTTTGCATAAAATGAAACTGGAAAGCATAAGAAATTGACAACTTGGTTAAAAATAAACAGTCCATAAAATAATAATTATTATTATAAGAATCTTTTTGAAGCAAACTTAAAAACGTAAACATGTGTGGAATGAAATATATTTAGCAACTTTAAATATATTTTTACTTAATCTCTAATTCGTTAGGAGTAATAAAACACGCGCGTCTCTCACCTTCAAAACTTGATCACAAAGCACAATCAGACCATTTTGGTTATTTAATATAAACTTTCGAGCAAAAAATTGAGAGAAAAATAATAAAATGTTAAAACGCATACAAACTACATAATATAATACATGCTTGTACTTTTTTTAAACCGAGAAAAACTACTATTCCCATCAATATTTCAACTGTTATTTCTTTCTAGTCATGTATATGCCTACTTTGCAACTTGATTATTTTTGAGCCCTCGAAAAAAGTAGTAGAAAAAATTGGACGATAAGAGCAACTTTTCAAATTTGTCGAAAAAAATGTTACCAGACCGGCAGACTCTCTTGTCTACTTTTGCCTGCATTGCATGGTGCGACCAGAGAAAATATTTTTATCTCGGTAACTCATCAGCCTCGTCGGTAACGAATTATTGCTTGGAATGCTCTTTTCTTAACTTGTATTACAGTATTGTTATGCGAAACTCGCGATCAGCAACAACAGGAAAATATATCTGCATATACCGTAAGTAAATTTCAATGTCCTTTTGGTGGTGCAAGCAGAAGATTACTCGGTCAACCTGCGAAAAAAAACGAAAAGATAAAGTCACGCTTTTTCATATGCGATTGGCTATTATTATATGTTATGTTAGTGTTACGCTACATAGCCTTCAAAATCCAAGACATATATGCAAGTAAAGGAAGAAAAAAAGTAGAAAAATTATCGGCACATGTATATAACAAAAATTGAATGATATACAGTATTATGCATTACAATAAGTATGCATAATCATCCTGAATATTGTAATGCTTGATTGTGCACAGAAAATCTCGGCCACCATAATCAATAGTGTACCATCTTCTTTTCATGTTACAAAATTTCGACAGATCATGAAGAAAGTCAAAGCACATGCAATATAATTCAAGTACTTTATCATTGCAGTACATCACAAAGTAAGTATCATCATTTTCCCTACATTATCATTATTTATGTGCATATTAAGTATCCCAGTTATAATTGTATGCACATACAAGAAGAGAGTCACATTATCGAGAAACAAGAAGACAACTATCAAAGAACCGGAATCACAATGGCTAAAATATATATTTTGAATCTTTTTACTTAAACTTGAAAAAAAGAGTACAAACCTCATGTTTATGTTCCTCCAAGAACTCCCTCACGGTCCTGAGAGCTATCTCCGCGGCAAATTTTTTCGATAGCCCCTTTATCCCAGTGGAGATGCAAGGGAAAACCTAAATATTTGAAATAATTTGAGCAAACAAAAGATAATATCATCGCAATTTAATCATCTTTCGTGCTGTCCTCCTCTTCTTTAAAGAATAAAAAAATCATTAAATTATTATGCATTTATAAAAAAAGGTTTACAATGGTTCTCAGTCTGTGCATGAGAAGAAGATTGAGGGAATTAACGTAACATCCCGTTAGTTGCTCTGCATCTTCTGTCAAAGGTCCATTCGTATGGATAACATCTGTGTGATCGCATATCATACAAATAGCATTTATTATAAATATACAAATATACAAAATACGAAGAAAAAACGCTTCAAGAGAATATCTCCTCAAGAGCAAATAAGACACAGACACATGCTCATAATATGCAATGCTGCTGCCAAAGAATACATAACTGATGTAAAGATGTAGTATTATAAAGTAACTGGCGGCTGTCAAACTAGTTTTTTCCTCATTCCATCTGACTGCATTCATGCTACAAAGTATTAGGTATTAATCCTAAACATTAACTACCGCTATAATATAAAGACATGCTATTTTCATGATGATGACGATGACGACTGACTGACCGACCACTATAATGTAACATGATTATACGTGAGTTTTGTCTTCATCTCTTCTCTCTACGGTTTTGCGTACACGCACTTACCACAATGTTCTTTTCTTACTAAAGCATACGGTAAACTGCATTTTGTGTTGATGACAAAAAATAGTATAGTAGTTAAGTGGTAAAAATTCTTTCTTTTCATGAATACCTTTTGAACTTTTGAACACTCCACTCACACACACACACATACACACCGCAGCTGAATAAATACTAGACATGAATTATTTTCCTGTCGTCTTTTTATGAAAACCACCTTTTCATTTAATCAACTTGAGTGGAGCGGAGAAATAATATGCGTCATAATTATCATATATATGTATGCATTAGTGGTCTTTTTATATTGCATGGCAAAAAATAAGAAATGATGTGAAAATTGATGATAATGTGACTGGTAATAACCCTCAAAAAGACGCCTTTCTTTCTGAAACCGTGAGGAAATTAGCAAGTAATTACGTACATTTAGCAGGTAAAGAAAATCCAAGTGTCATTTCCACTTGACCTGGACTCAGTCGTGGCAAGGATTTGCAGGCTTCGCGCAGACTTCTTCCAGCTTGCTCGTGAATAACTTTGTCAACTGGAAATTCATTACAATAAAAATAATAATAATAATAATTACATGTTCAGGTGTCGTAAAAAAGTACGTGATAAACATAAATTGTGTCTACGAGACATTTCGGTAATAATAGTTTCATTCAGGTAGACAAATGACAGTCA
>JAANSP010001307.1:0-15929 GCA_036850745.1 Homidia socia
GCTTGTACCTTTTCTGTCGCTTGCTTGTTTTTTTATGCTCCTATGCCACTGCCGATCATCATGCAGATTTTTCTTCATTCACACTACTTGTCTGTGTAAGGCTACGTGCATAATCTTTCTAAAAAGAAAACAAAGAAGAATGCATGCATACGCGCATTCTTTGATATTACTATTATCATTATTATTATTATTTATTATTAAATATTACTCCTGCTCACTTTGAAGAATCAATGAATACTGCTGCTGGTCGACAGTTGAAGCTGCTCTTGTACTAGTTGTAGTAGGTATCATTTACGATTAGCATTGTTAGTATTCATCTCTTGTTCCCCATTATGAAACCAAGCGTACTCCCTGCGCTGAGTATAGCTAGGAGAAAAAAATTTAATCATCATACCCGAGTTCCTCACTGAAAAATCATGCATTGTTGTTGTTGCTGTCGTGGTTGTGGCAGACTTTTATCATTGAATCAAGTTAATCAATACGATATCAACGAAAGCAATAAATTCAGTTATGTATGTAACTATCGGTACAATGTTTTGTATGTGTTTCGTCATCATCATTCTCGTCGGGATGATGATTTGATGCGGTGTGGTGTTGATCATCATCATTACATCTGTCCATTGCATTAATTTTTTCCATTGCTCTTTTTTCTATTCAGATGAAAAATGTTAGACCACAAACGAACATTGAGAAAAAGAACAAAATTCATTAAAAAGAACTCTCTGAGTTGCTTATATAAGTAATAGGCACATTCATATTATTATCATTACGTATGTGTAGTTTGTTCTTTATACGTGGGTAGGCCATTACCACCACAACAGCTACAAACTGCCACTATTCCGATCGACCTCTTAAGGGTTTGCATGTGCATTTTATTATTATTGCCTATAACAACCTGTGTGGAAAAAATGCAAACATTTTACAGCTAAAGATTGAAAAAAAACAATGAGATCTTTCTTGTGCACACACAAAAACGCCGGAGGATGCAGATCAACCGGTAGAAGAAACTGATCAGTTTAAAGTTGAGGAGATGTGCAACCAAAAAAGAAATGTTCTTCTTTTGGACTAATTTCTTATTATCCTTATTTTACCTCGTCATAAAAGTCATCATGATCTTTAGCTGTTGTTGTTATGGTGCTGTTTGTGCATTCCTCTAATTATTAGTATAAATTCTGATTGGGTCATGTATTGTTGTTGTTGCTGTTATGGTGTGTCTAGGTAACTATACAACAATGACGCTAAAACATGTCTAATATTTGAATATTTTGGCGTGAGCTTTGTGTGTTGAGATGCACTGCATTTCATGGTAATATTGTATTCAAAAGGAAGGAATAAAAGGGAGTTTTTAAGTTTTTAAGTTAGCGCATTGGAGACGACTCGGGACAAAAAAGTAGTTTCTGTCAAGTCCATTGTTCTTTTATCATCCATTGTTTAGGAGCAGTACTCACTCAATCAGTTGTCAAAAAGGACTGCTGCGGAGTGCGTGAATTACAGATACTGAAGAAAAAACCGTTTTATTCTGCATCTAGAGAAAACAGAAGCGGCGGCGTGTAGATAAAGTGGGTAGGTTTTTGGAGGAAGAAAAAAAAATATGTTAACAGGGTTGATAACAGCTTTGTTTTTACCATAGATTTCATACAAGAGACATACTGCTCATTTTCGCTTTGCTTTTTATTATTTAATATTAAAATTGTAAATGGCCAAGCGGTGATTAGATTGTTATTAGAGTTCACTTTTGCTTCTTCTAACCACAAAATATTTACGACAAATTTCAATGAAAATATCACATTTTCAAAAATTAAAATATAGCAAAAATTTGGCACAAAGTTAATTTCTTTTTTTCTATATTTATTCTCCACGAAAACCCCCAAAAGGTCATATTCATGATCATAAGTCAAAAATTGAAATGACACTTACGACATGTTAGAGAATGTAAACTCTCCATGCGAGTACACGCATCAGCCGTTTGCTAGCTAATTTCATAAAAATAAAATAGCTAGAGATATTTGAGTTGTTTGAAAGTAATCAAAATCTATTAACACTTATTAAACAGCTTTTTCTCTTCTCTGCTCATTCCCTCTGCAATTCTATTATTATATTGCAAGGAAGTCATGCAGTGCAGTGAAATAAAATACGCAAAATAATAATATAATCATCATCAATTTCTTATGCCTGATTGAATTGATGTGGACGGAGATAAAAAAGGTAGTCAAGTTAAAAATTTCATCATGATTCATTCCTGTCTCTTCTACCTGAGCAACTTTACTATTTGACATTTAAGCATGAAATTAAATAGCTGAAAGGATTGAAAATGAAACCTAAATAGCAACCAAAAAATGACAGGCATAATATTAAAACAACAGCAGCAACACGGTGATCAAAGTGGTCATGTAAAAAAATCTGCGTGAATTCGCAATTCGCATTTACTACTATGTACTACTATTACCTTTGATCAATTTTATAGCGGTGTGTTGCTTTTATATGATTTCAACGATTTCACTCGCTTCATTTCACAAACTCGGCGTCACATCATATCGTATCCACCTGTATCAAATATGACGACACCACACTATCTCTGTGTGTATATTATGTAGGCATTGACTATTTTGTTCTTATCTGTCCAGCTTGTCAAACTGAATGGAAGGACAACAATAAAACGCTAAACATTTGCCATGATTTTCTCAAGCTCACACTTCGTGTGTAAAACATTGCGTGATACCTAGTAAAAAATTTCTATTTTTGTTTTGTCACCATGCATAACTAGTGAACATTTTATTTTATTCAATATCATTTTACAATATTACCTGTTGAGTGAATATTTAGGTGACCTTAAACATTTTGCTCAACAACTTTAATTTCATGTTACGTAACAACAATGTATACATGATTACTGCAAAAAAGTATCAAAAGTTTTATGGATTGAAATCGAATGCTGTACGATTTGCAAATCTTAAAATTTTATTGAAACTTTAGCATTTTTTCGTATTCAGATTTGCAGACATAAACGAAACCCTAAATTGTCAATTACAGAGAAATAATAAAAATTGTGATCCGGTAGATGAAGATGAGCAAAAGAGATGGTTGTCGTCGAAACAAAAAAAAATCTTTGGCAGTGGTAATTGTACTTGTAAAAATTGGATTGACTGATGATGACCGTATCATTCTCGTTTAGATAGCACAGTAAACAGCATTAAATGATAATGTGGTCATAATTTATTAGCGTGATGAGGATGTCATGATAATTAAAGACTCAAATAAATGAAATCATCAGTTGAGCAGATTGAACATAAACAGGTAATCATTAAATGGTTGCAGCAGTATTTTTTGAAAATAATATATAATAACAGTAACCAACAAAACCACGATGACCATGCTGTATTCATAAAAGGTAGCTTGATATCAACTTCGTGATTTTCAAAAATCAGCATGCCGCATGTTTGCATATCATGATGATGATCACGGTGATGATGGTGGTGGTGCTAGTACGATAGTGATGGAATCCTCAATAATTTGCTGCGTAATAGCAGAAGAACAAATAAGATTGATTTTTACGGCGTTTCTTCATTGATATGCAACCGGCTTCTGAGGAGAATCATTCAGGTATTTATTTGTTTAGAGGTATTTACTTATTGCTGCTGTTGTTATGGTTTGCGATAGCGTTGTTGCTGACTTTGGCTTTATGACACAGCTCTCTTAATAATATTCTGTGGCGATGATGATGGCGACGGAAATCCAGATAATAGATAATAAAATAATGCTTTTTTGGTTGTGTAATAATTACATGCTCAAATATTCATTGAAAAGATGACTATACATTAATACAGAGAGAGAGAGAGAGAGAGACGAAGTAGTAGTGGAGAACCCACAGTTGTGTTATGTCGCTTCCATATCTAATCAGTATCACAAACTGACAAAATTCCTTTCAACGCAACGAAATTCCTCTCACTGGTTACTCGCTGCTTCTTGCATTCTTTTAGCCTGACATCTTTCGAACATCCCTGAGGTTTTTAGCTTTTATTTTTTTATTAGCTCCGCTGACTGTGCACTTGCTAAGTTTATGGGGCCGATGGAAATGATAACGACTTTTGTGCAGATGTTTTTATGTGAGAGAGAGAACTAGAGTACGTAAAATAGAAAGTAAAAACACTTTTGTAATTTTAATTCTGCCAAGTTAATACTTTTAAAAAAATTGCGTAATTCCTCATTTAAATTTAAATGATGTTTACAAAAATTTTGGCTCGACATCCCGCTTTGTGTATTTCTGTGTATTTACCTGTTACAATGACTAAGGCGTTTTTAAACAGGTAAAATCTGTTATAATTTTTTAACACGATGATGAAATGGGATTCACCTCTCCGAATCGCCAAGAGGTATATAGTGTGTCGGTCGGGTTGTTACACTGTACTCATATAAGTAAGGACTCCTATGGTAATTAAAATAGTTTTTAAAAAGCAGGCATCAAAATAAAAAACTCGTGAAGTTGAAAGGAGCTACCATGTGTCTATCCCAAAACGAATGCAAACCTGTACATAAATTTCCTTCCTTCTTTCTAAAATTAATATAAATACCTTTTAGACAGTCGGAAGGAGATCTCGTTAAAAAGTTAAATCTGTAGTATTGAAAGAAAAGTCGACAGTAATGCACAAAGAGAAATTTGAAATTGAGGCCAAATACACCTTACATTCACAAGCGTAACACTCTGCCAACTTTACCACATTCTCTGTGTGTAGATATGTTGTAGTGACTTGTGTGAAATCCATTTCGTTTGAATTTGTGTTTGAAACAAGCATTTTCGGATACGAGAAAGGATATGCATTATATATATTTGTAAATGTATATTCAATATGGAGATGATGGACAATAAGATTGTGTTAAAGGACTGACAACTTCTCATGAAAGACATTGTTGCCTATTATGCTTCACACTGTTACTCCAGAACATTTTATATGCCTATATTCCATTTTTGTATTATTTTTAATGAAATGATAATAATCCCCGTCACTTTGTACATCTACTCATCCAAGAGTCATAAAAAGGGTACATCAAATCATTCCATGACAAGTTGATGAAGGTTGAAAAAATCATACTAAACTCAAGTAAGTGGACTGCTCAGTGCACTGCAGTGCACCTATTTCAGTACGATGAAAAATTTTGAAACAGTAATTTTGAAAATGCCCAAACATAAATAGATTGCTTCAATCTATAACAATACTCTTTTAACCTGTTCACTAACATAACCTCTTGCATTAAAAACTCTTCAAACATTTAATACTGTAGGTATCAAATTTGTACAAGGCGGTTAAGAATTAAACAACCCTTTTGTTTCTTCTGTCGAGTGCATGCACCTCAGCGAAGAGTTTTGTGCTGTGAGGTCATCAGTAACAGTATTACATTACTTGGTGGTGGCCATCTCTTATTGGTGTATGCATATGTTCGAGTCAACCTAAACGGGGTATATTAATCCATAAAAAGGTGATGGATTCACTGACAAACTATTTGCAATAAAAAGTTGTTATTATATATTTTTTATCACTGGGGGATCAAATACTTTTATGCATATGAGAATTTTTTTTAAAAAATGCATGAGATATATATTAAAAACACAATAATTTGATGTGTAGTAAAAGTAAAGCAGTTTATCTAGCATTTAAACGTTAATATACCTGGGCATATTTATGCACCAGGGGATAGACCATTTTTTTCTGACAATACACCACGTTAACTTTCATAAAAGTGGTAGTTGTAGTGGTATGCATGATATGAAGATGATAGGAGTTTTAAAAGGCATGCTATAATTGGTTCACACCACACCAACTAACTCTACCAGTTATTATTATTATTATTTTTCGAAGACTGACTGAAGTGAAGCGGTAACAACCAAAACCACCGCTTCATTTATAGTGAATTGCTGGAAGGCATAGTTCATGGACGCTTTATGACGACGATGATGTGTCGTCCTCCTCTCTACTCACCATCACATTTATTCAATTCATAACATGTATTGTTATTATTTTTATTTTTATTCAGAGTTGCATAAGTACACAAGGTATATATAATGTACTCAGCAACACTAGAATTTTTTAAAAAATAAAATAAACCAGATTTATTGTACTTGAACATTCTCTGCAATATTTCTAGCTTTTTTCCTTCTTCTATCGTCCTGTTGTGGTCACTATAACTAGGCATATTACGCATAGGTGTCTAAATTACCTACGATTCCACTGTTCACAAGTTTCTTCAAAAAAGTACCAGGTGATGTACAAGAAGAACTGACAAAGAAATAAATTGTGTAGTGTAAACGTGGACCGTTTTTACAGGAAAAAGTATTAACTTTCACAATAGTAAATCTGCTAGCTAATGTAATCTACATATTAAAATATACAATGCTTAATGTGTTGAATGCTCAAGTTGTGCCATGTGAACCAGCGTTGCGCTTCGCTATTAGTGGTGATGTTACTAGTTACTATGCACCAAGCGTGTGGCATCAACATTACCTGGTTAACAACATGGTCTTCTTCTCATGCTGCTGTCTGCCATGTTTTTCTTTTTGAGAAACCCTTTCCTAAGCACAAGATACCGTTCCGTTACAACCAAATTGAAGGTTGAATGAGGCATAGTATTCCGTTGATGTTTTTCTCTCTCAAAAATCAATACAAATAAAATTGCATTAATTGTTTTGCTTGAAAATGAACACAATGAACATAAGTTTTCATCAAACATTTTTTTATGAAAAGAATAATTTTTTACGGAACAATTTTTCAACAAGTGTTCTAGTTCATGTCGTTTAGCGTATATCGGCAATAACAATATGAAAAAATGTTACTTTGAAATGCACGTTTGCCGCAATAAAAGATACAAAAATGTCCTCCGGTGGTGGGCCACTGACAATGAATTATGATCCTTTCCACAAGATTGGTTTTTAGATTGCACTGATTTGAGGACACATATGTGAATAATTATTTTTTCATGCTGTCTGTGAAAGATTTATATTTTCTTATAAAAAAGTCAGATAAGAATATACAAGGAGGATGAAGATGTTAGGGTGTTTTTTTATTTGGCCATGCAAAATTATACTCAATGTAATAAAAAGTCGAGCAAATTTCCAATAAAAATGGAATGGTATGTTAGTTACGTAACATTATTACGGAATGATGATGATGATGATGAGAGTTGTAGTGACAATCAATTCTTCTTATTACTATACAATTATATTATCCAAAAGATATAAAAAGCAGCTGCTGCCGCCGGTATGTAAAGTTGAATTGAAACACAAGCTTTTTATCTAAAATACTGTCATGTTTGTGTGTAATGTCATGATTTTATTTAGTTGAACATAAACATTTCTTTTTTTCTCTGAACTCAAAATGATGCGAATTGTCCTAAGGCATTGACAAGTTATCATTAAATGGATAAAGATTTTTTGCTCACTGTTTTGCATGAAACTGGTATGACTACGTCATTTTTAACATGAATGAAGTCTGTGGTTTGGCTGCTTCTTGCTGAAAGTATGTATGTATGCATACATGTCTGCATTTATACTATTATTATGATGGCAAAGAAACAAAGTATCACACAAAAAACGCTAATATTGTTATGTGTGGAATAGAAGAGGAGACATAGAGGAATGTAGTTTCAAAGCATATGCAATGTTTTTGCTGTTTAGTATTAGTAATAAGATGATTAGCATATTATGTATGTATCTATATGTATGAGTAGAGAACAAAAAAGTGATTTTTCGCATATTCTGAAACGGTACCTGAGTATTTTTCATTTTACCTTTAAGGGAATTTATTCATGAGGGTCCTCCTGTTTATCTGATAGGCAGCTTGTATGCAGTTCTCTCTCGCCGCTGCTGCTGCTGCTACTACTACTACTGCTTCAGACGTACGATTGTTATTGCTCTGTTTATATTGCTCGAGATACGAGATGATGTTCTGTTTGTATACGTTTGCAGCAGGCATATCAAAAGAAGAAGAAGAAGCAGCACAAGAATGAGCAATACAATTGCATTAGTAATCGAACCAAACTTAAATGATTCCATTCACCTCTTCGTTGTCGTAGCCGTCATGATGATCATCGTGTTGTATTCTGTTGATCTTCTCTTTTTCTTGTTTCTGGGGATGCTTATAAGAGCATTTTCCCTTCAAGACAAAAAAGTGTTGACGAACTCATTGTCATAAACCACTTTGAGTTTGATTGGGTGGGTTCCGTGCTAAATTGAAATGTATGTGTGGCATTTGTATCATGTAACCATCATAATATTGTGCACCCTGCTGCTAGACATGTGAAAAAAATAAGAACTTGTGCGGAAAAATAAACTTGCATACCTATACCCAAGTGGATTATATCATTATGGTATTGCCTTTCTTTTCCACTACACGGCAAAATCGGCTAAACCAAAAATTGTACCGTTACCGAAAATTATTTATGAACCATTGAAAATTCAAAATGCTGTATTTTCTATAAAAACATTCTGGGTATATTTTACTTTTTGTTGTTATTTTGCTGTGAGTATCTCAAGTACGCTTTTTAATGCATTTTTAGTTCAAACGACTCATTCAATAAAAATTAACTTAAGACGCAGTGGAAAAAGAATTGATAGCATTAAAGGTTGTTGGTAGATTAAATAGAGATGACTAGGTAGTTAATTTGTCATCATCATGATGCACACACAATAATGTTGAAGTGAACCAAATCAGTGGTGAAGATCACGGAAAAGTTTTACCCGAGAAGAGATGGGCGGGGTAGAATATATGAGGCTGGAAAATGATCATCTCATCAATTCTTATGAACCCGCCTCTTTCCCATTTATACCTTACCAGCAGCAGCTAACGCTAAATCAGACTGTGAGGTTCATGAGAGGTGATATGAAAAAGAGAGAGAAAGGGTACCTTTTTACATTATTCATGTTATTAGAAATAACAATTTTTTAAGCCCAAAGAATATATGAGGCTGGAAAATGATCATCTCATCAATTCTTATGAACCCGCCTCTTTCCCATTTATACCTTACCAGCAGCAGCTAACGCTAAATCAGACTATGAGGTTCATGAGAGGTGATATGAAAAAGAGAGAGAAAGGGTGCCTTTTTACATTATTCATGTTATTAGAAATAACAATTTTTTAAGCACATGCTCACGCGTTTGATTCTGAAAAGGAAGCCAAAAATTGTAAGGCTCTGACTGCTCACCACGAAAGAATCAAATGAATTTCAAAAAAATACCAAGTTAATCGTTTTGGTCAGCTCAGTTTACAGTTCAAACAGGCAGCAGAGGTTTACATAAAAAAGATTAATAAGTTAACAAATTCAGTATTAATATGGCTTTTCCAGAAAAATTGTTTTATAATGTGTAAGGTACACAACAGAGACTCGCACCTTTTAATCTTTTCCATCATTTTTGAAAAAGTTGGGTGTTTCACTTCCTCTTGAGAAATAATTTAAATTTACCTGACAAAACCACTGCACTTATTTTTTAAATCAAAGTACCATGAACGATTTGCCAAGTTTGTACCAAATAATTGGATAAAAAGCATTTTTTGCAACTGTCTTTCCTGTCTAGGAAAATAAGGCTTGGCTGTCAATGGTACTGTTTGATGTGGATAATAAACAATAAATTTACAGTACCTTAAAACGACTGGACAAAGGTGATGGTGAAGATGATCATCATCATGAATGATCACGATAAAATGTAGATATCTGTGCAAGCTACCTAAATACCGTGTAATCTCTTTCTCCACAGGATTGTTAAATATCGATGCGTCATCTACTTCTCTTTTTTCATTTACATATTTTAACGCAAAGGCAATCAGCTAGAGAATGTGTGTGATTTTTTTCTTTTGATTCGTTGGTTTCAAGAAGAATAAAAAACCGACTGACTTACTGACTGACTGTGAGTCATCTGAGGGCTAAAAAATAACACGAGAGGAGAGAAAAAAATTATTGTAATATATCGATCGGTGTTTCTATTGAAGGAGGGCTAGATTTTGTTGGTTGATAAAAATGGTGATCGTGGCGGTGGCAACGGTAGAAAGGCTAATACAATTGGTGGTGATTGTATATAAAGTACAACAGAAGCAGAACTGAGTATAACTACACTTATCATCATATAATGCATGTCAGTGTGGTAGTGTAGCTTATACGATGATGATGATGATGGTGGTGAAAATGATGATTACACTTTATATGTATTTAGGTATATTGTTATTTTATTATTGAATTGGAAATGATGATGATGATCGTATGAAGATGGGATGATGATGATAATCGTAATGATATATCGGTTTTTTTCTTTTTGAGACGACGAGCACGTTCGTTTTTTCTTTTCTTTTGGGATCTCACGAAACGAAATTTTTATGGGTGTTGGTTAAATCACGTTCTCTAGTTTTCATTTTTCATTGTGTGTTGGTAAATCAAGACATTGGTTGGTAGAGAGAATGAGTGTTTCAGAATTTAAAGAAAAAATATTTAGAATAGTTACATACGTTTATAGTTTGCCTATTTCAGGCAGTATTTGATTAAAGTACATATGGGCAAAGGGAAATTCCTAATCGCAACAATTGAACGCAAAAGGCGCTTTTACAAACAATTTTGTAGCATAACACGATGAACCAATTAGTTTGGGTTGAAACCCCGTGGTGTAAGTTCTAATGAGCAGGATCTAACATGGTTATTCTTCATTATGCGCTACTTTTCCATTGCAGGAAATCATTCATAAGGATTTTTTTAATTGTCAGTTTAAATAGTCAGACTAACTGTTGCTTTGCTAAAAATATCAGGTTGAAATGGAACAAAATTATTTTGGTTTAAAAAGGAATTTGAAATACAATAATAGTTATCGATAACATGTCAAATTGTTGCACAAATTCCAACAACATTCCTATAAAAACCATGCTATAATTTCCCCTTTGACATTTGCATTTTTCCTTGTCCATTGTCCAAGTTTGAAAACATGATAATGATGCAGCTCTCATTTTTTCCGCTGCTAGTGATGTGATGACCAAGATCATTTGATCACGTTTAAATAGTTTAGTTTAAAGATGTAAGTAGTATGAAGTACGAAAGTACCTACACGCTAGCAAAAGAACAAACATGGCATTTACATTGTTATCTGCAGTAGCGTCGGATGAAAGCAGGCAGCAATTTGACTCTGTTTCACAGCAATCGGCAGCAGCAGCACCCAACAACACGTAGCAGTAGTCTGTCTGCAGATGAAAAATTATAATAAGCAGAAAGAAGTAGCAATGCGGTACAGTAAAACGCATTCATTAAACATTTCATTTTTATGAGTCCTGTTTCGCCGGTGTTGCTGCTGTTGTTTTTGTTGTTGCTTTTGCTGTTATTATTATTATCATGATTATTGCTGTTTTTGTTTTCTGATATGGACTCATATTTCCTCCACAGAGTAGTCAGTGTGCATAGTAAAAGTAAAATCTATAGGCACCTCTGTTGTTGTTGTTGTTGCTGCTGCTGTTAAGTTTCTAGAGAATTATATTACCTTTATCCAATTTTCCAATAGCATTCGTAAAAGAGTCTGTGTTCTGCTTTTTTATGCTTGACCACTTACTTATAGGTAAATGTTTATGGATAATTTTAACTGTACACACCTGAGCACAGAGGAAGGTAAAAGCGCGTTTAAAAGTAAAACCATTACTATAAAAGTTCAAAACTTTTATGAGGCAATATATATTTTTTACATATGGGAAAACTGCTGCAATATGTTACAGACTTCACTGTAACAAGAAAAGTTTACATCGACTAATGTCATGCATGCAATGCCATGAAATAGGCAAAAAGGCCGCATAATGACAAACAAGAAAAAAAACTTTTATCGTCTGCATGTTGTTGTTGTGGTGATTAACATCAAATCTTGGAATTTCAAATGTGAAGAAAGGTAAACCTGAGTCCAGCTTATGTCTACTAAAGTGCAAAAAAATAAATAAAACGAATCCTTTAACTATTTTGCATTTGTTTAATTTAAAGCAAAATATTATCCACAGGATAGAGTACTCTACACTCTAGAGCTCTACAGCTAGTATTCTCTCTATTTTGGTTTGGAAAAATACTGTTCAGAATTATATGTAAATACGCATGATTTATTTTTTAAGTGTTAAAAACGCACAAATGTATTTTTCACTGCTGCCGTAACACCTCTTAAATTTGCACGCCTCAATGATTTCAATTACTTTTGTGTACAATATGAAAAATGTAATTAAAATTAGCATTTTCCGACAATTTCTTGGTAATTGGCATATTTTACAAAAAACAAAAACAAACTGGATGAATGGATCAGCACGATCATTCTTGCAACACAGGTTTCTAAATCTCATAACAACAGACAGTCTAGAAATTAAACCGCAGGTATTCACTAATGATCAGTCAAAGATTTCTCTAAGCAGTGAGAATCATCATCATTATTACCCTCCGAACCACGCCATCATTGAGTACACCGTGAAATAGTGAAATATTGTATCGTTGCTACGATTCGGCACAATATACAAAAATAATAATAAATAAAAAGAAAAAATAAAGAGCAACAATATGCAAAGCAGTGGTTGCTTTTCATGTTGACCGTCTTCTCTCCTCTTTTTTCTTGCCTAAAAATCCTTTTGATCATCTCAGCATTTGCCACGGCATTTATGACTTTTACCTGTTTTTGAAACAAGAACAACTGGCGTTGCTCCATTCTATAATAATATACGCATTCAATATATGACAATGATGCAGCCATTGCAGCCCGAAGCAACCAGCCGGTCGTTTGGTCAGTCATCATCATCATCATATCATGATGCATACATAATGGTCTATTCATCCATATCTGAGCAAAATAATATTATCTATGCTCAATTGGCTCAATATCATCGTCTTGGACTTGTTCATGTGTGCGTGATGATGAGGATGGTGGCAGAAAATGGCGTTATAGGCAGCAAGCAGCGGAGAGAGAGAGATGAGAAAAAGGAACAACAAAGACAAGCATTCATGATGATGTTTCTGCTGTAGTTATTGTAGATACCGATAAACATTATTACTAAAAAGTACCAATAACTGCTAGATAACGACTGCCACTATCATCCCTCGAAAAAAATATGTTTGAATACACCAAAAGAGCAGTGCTGCTCAGAATCAAACAAGTAAATTGTCAGATAAAGCAGCACATATGCCTAATAATAATATGCAAGGCCAAAGATAAAGAGACAAAATCGGTGAGACGAGAAAGAAAAAAAGTTCCTATTCTAATAAAGTTCTCTCTTTTATACCTTTTCTTCTTCTTCTCTATACTTTTTTATGATTCACCTCATGAGCATCTCCTCTTGACATATAAAATGCATGCATGCATGTATGGAGTATGAGTAATGAAAACAAAGTTGATGGTTTATGATGTTGAAGAAAAAGAAGAGATGAAGAAAAAAAGATGCTCTTCTTCTTCTTCTTCGTACACTTTTTATAATAATATTGCTTCTCTCTACACCAAAATTCTCTCTATTTTCTTCTGGAATACCTTGCTGATTTATGACCTAGCATGGCAACATTATTTCGCTTCATCTGGTTTTCAACTTCCAAAACATGACCATTTTTTATGGGTGGCGTTCTTTCCTACAAAACTACTTGTTCTCTTCTGAAATATATACGTATAATACACGTTGTTGTTGTTGTGCACTTCCACTACTCGCCTTGTTCATCTTTTTATATTTTCGCTGCTGCTGCTTCTATTCTATTCAATAACGCCACAAAAGCAACAACAACAATATCTACAACACTGTAGTAGTATTCTCACCTTTCATCTATTTTACCAGTCTGGGCAGCGCACACAGCGACGATATAACAAAAATTAAATTCTCCAACTTACACTGACATTGAGTCTTGTCTGTTTTCTTTGAAAAAAATCTCTCTCCCTGGTTGCTGCTGCTGCTTCTGCTCGGAGACGAACTAGCTTCATGTTGATGATGATGTATATAAGTAATGATATTTATTGTTAGTGCTTCTTTCTTCTTCTTCTTCAGTCTTTTCGACCTGGGAAACCAGTACAACCGAAATAATAATGAGCAAGGGGCTAGAAGGAATATTATACCTGCCTTCCATATAACATGATATAATTATTATACACATAGGTATATTAAATATATTAAGTATATGCACTGTGGTATGCATTATCCATGGCTGCTTTCTTCGTATAATTATATTCTCTACACATGTGCATTATACCTTCTATGGAGTAAGTACAAAGGTACATAATATAAGAGATCCATTGTTGCTGTTGTGATGCCGAAACAAACTTGTATTGTTGCACTGCCTGTTTCACCATTTACTACTACTATTACTACTCCTTTTTTGAGGAACACGGGGAAAAGAAGACTAAGCGAAGAGAAATAATAAAAAAGCAGAGATTTTTGCTGACAACGCAAGGCAATTCCTCAAGAGAAACCTCATGATAAATAATAGTAATGATAGCATGATGATGGATTGATGGAGGCAGCACAGGATTGGGCTAGTTTAGTAAATCTTTCCAAGACGCGAATCGTAATACGCATTTGTTTATGAAAATATGGCCGAGATCGGAAAGAAAAAATCAAAGAATCCAAGAGGAGTCCCGCACTGAAAAAAATCTGGTGTGGGCGATTATGATGATGAAAACTTTGTTACCTTTTACTAAACAATTTGCTTGTAAATTATTAAACTGTTAATTTAAACCTAGTTGGGAACTTGAGTATACTATATTATGCAAGAATCAATGTTCCAGTATCAATAGCTGTTGATGCTGCTAGCTGATGGTGGAAGAAAATGAGAAAACGTGCGAAGGGAAGAAGAAGAAGAAAGAGAGATTTAAAACACTGCTGCCTATTAATTCTACTGACTTGTTCTGAATCTTGCGTTTCAACGAGATGTTTTTTTTCCTTTCCTTATTATTATTTTTTGCCGTTCCTTCGCCTCTCCTCTGGTTGTTCTCCTGATAAATAAATAAAAGTGTAATTTCAAATGTTAATCTACTAGTTGGGAACTCGAGTATACTATATTATGCAAGAATCAATGTTCCAGTATCAATAGCTGTTGATGCTGCTAGCTGGTGGTGGAAGAAAATGAGAAAACGTGCGAAGGGAAGAAGAAGAAGAAAGAGAGATTTAAAGCACTGCTGCCTATTAATTCTACTGACTTGTTCTGAATCTT
Source organism: Homidia socia (assembly GCA_036850745.1). Lineage (NCBI taxonomy): Eukaryota > Metazoa > Arthropoda > Collembola > Entomobryomorpha > Entomobryidae > Homidia > Homidia socia. The sequence goes on from JAANSP010001307.1 coordinate 15,160, forward strand.
GAGTTTCAACGAGATGTTTTTTTCCTTTCCTTATTATTATTTTTTGCCGTTCCTTCGCCTCTCCTCTGGTTGTTCTCCTGATAAATAAATAAAAGTGTAATTTCAAATGTTAATCTGTAAAAATCAAAATGCAAGTGTGCTTTTTATAATAGTAAAATAAACCGGGCATCGTTTTCTTTAAGACGATCTTCTTCTCTACTCTCCTCCTCATCATCATGCATCTCTCTGTGTAATGATATTATTGCCCATGTTGCAAGTTGTGGTGACATGAACCCCAAACAATAAATGAAATTGCTTTTGTAGATCTTTATCTGCGCTGCCTTCCTTACAATCCGGCAAGTGACACTGTACAAACCAAGCTAAAAAAAATTAACCCAAGAATCAAGGAGTAGAAATGTCAGTGCAACCTGCTATATGGATTGGCTAACAACACGGATAAAATTTACTAAAGCTTTTTTTACTTAGCAGAGCAGTTTGTTGTAAATGTAATATAATGTAGCCCCATGTTGTTGTCGTTGTTGTCATACGATGTAGACTTGTCTCCAATAATCATGTACTTTAATTAAGATACACTGAGACTGTAGGAAAAATGGGATGATCATTGATTGAAAGATAAGCTTGAAAAGTTTTTTTTATTTTGTAATGGCAATCCTCAAGTAAATTTTTGTGTCTACTCTTTGTTTTACAGGAACGCCACGACTTACTGGTACTGGAATGGTTCGGGTTTTAATCAGCGATGACAACGACTGTGAGCCCAAGTTTGAGCAAGA